>CM052370.1:19202037-19487630 GCA_028551485.1 Casuarina cunninghamiana | reverse complement strand
TGGAGAGCCATGACCAAATTAACACTAATCACCATTGAATTGCTATAGTAAAAAGATACCTCATTGCTAACAAGTGGAGTTAAAAGTAGTAAAGTAAATCTCAATGCTAGACATAAAAGGTGCCATTACTAGAAATCTACACAATAAACATGAAATAAAGATGATCAAAAACTTGAACACTTTGTCATTATCAAACATCTTTAGGCCCAATAAGAGAATAACGCCCAGAAAGCAAGGATGGAGTGACAACCACTACTAGGCTTTCAAGATAAATAACTGTTATTTTGGAGTAATAAAATTATCAAATCACTACATTATAAATCAAATGAAAACATATGAATCAAGATACACAACATATGAATTTAAGACACAATAGACAATCAAAAAATAATAATCTGCCCATGTTTATTGATGTGAGACAAAAGCTAGGAAGTATTCCTCAAATAGTAGCCAATTATACTAGTAAAAATTTTGCCATGGGATATCATCTATATCTCTCGAATGAAAACACTTATTTCTAAAAAACACCAACCTTAAGGTTGCCATATAATCATTCCGAGATTGCCTTAGATGGAGTTAATGTAACTTGAAAATAACTGGCATAACTCTTAAGCTTCAGTCTTGAAAGACCAAAAACTTTAACACTTTGACATCGTAAGACATCTTTAGACCCAGGAAAAGAATAACACCCAAAAAGTAAGGATGAGGTGACAACTATTGACAGGCTTTCAAGATTAACAATTGTTATTTTGTAAAAGCAACAACTTCATACTTAAAATAGTAGAATTATAATGACCAAATTAACATTGATCACCATTGAATTGTTATGATAAAGAGGTACCTAATTGCTGACAAGTAGAGCCAAAAGTAGTAAAGCAAATCCTAATACTAGGCATAAAAGGTGCCATTACTAGAAATCTACATAGAGAACATGAAATAAAGATGACAAAAAACTTGAACACTTTGACATCGTAGGACATCTTTAGACCCATTAGAAGAATAATACCCAGAAAGCAAGGATGGAGTGACAACCATTACCAAGCTTTCAAGATCAACAATTGTTATTTTGAAGCAATAAAATTATTAAACCACTACATTATAAATCAAATGAAAACATATGAATCAAGACACACATCATATGAATCTAAAACACAATAGAAAATCAAGAAATAATAATTTGTCCATGTTTGCCTATGTGAGACAAAAGCTAGGAAGTGTTGCTTAAAGAGTTGCTAATTATGCTAATGAAAATTTTACCATGTGATATCTACTATTTCTCTTGAATGAAAACATTCATTTCTCAAAAACACCAACCTTAATGTTGTCATATAGTCTTTTCGAGATTGCCTTAGATGGAGCCAATGTAAATTGAAAACAACTAGCATAACTCTTAAGTTTCAGTCTTGAAAGATAAAAAACTTGAACACTTTGACATCATAAGACATCTTTAGACTCAGCAAAAAAATAACACCAAAGTAGGGATGGAGAGAAAAATCCTAATACTAGGCATAAAAGGTGCCATTACTAGAAATCTACGCAGAGAACATGAAATAAAGATGACAAAAAACTTGAACACTTTGACATCATAAGACATCTTTAGACCCATTAGAAGAATAATACCCAGAAAGCAGGGATGAAGTGACAACCATTACCAAGCTTTCAAGATCAACAATTGTTATTTTGAAGCAATAAAATTATTAAACCACTACATTATAAATCAAATGAAAACATATGAATCAAGACACACATCATATGAATCTAAAACACAATAGAAAATCAAGAAATAATAATTTGTCCATGTTTGCCTATGTAAGACAAAAGCTAGGAAGTGTTGCTTAAAGAGTTGCTAATTATGTTAATGAAAATTTTACCATGTGATATCTACTATTTCTCCTGAATGAAAACATGCATTTCTTAAAAACACCAACCTTAATGTTGCCATATAGTCTTTTCGAGATTGCCTTAGATGGAGCCAATGTAACTTGAAAACAACTAGCATAACTCTTAAGTTTCAATCTTGAAAGACAAAAAACTTGAACACTTTGACATCATAAGACATCTTTAGACTCAGCAAAAAAATAACACCAAAGTAGGGATGGAGTGACAACTATTGACGGGCTTTCAAGATTAATAGTTGTTATTTTGTAAAAACAACAACTGCATACTTAAAATAATAGAATTATAATGACCAAATTAACACTAATCATCATTGAATTGTTATGATAAAAAGGTACCTAATTGCTAACAAGTGGAGCCAACAATAGTAAAGCAAATCCCAATGCTAGATATAAAAGGTGCCATTACTAGAAATCTATACAAGAAACATAAATAAAGATGAGCAAAAACTTAAACACTTTGACACTGTAGGACATCTTTAGACCCAATAGAAGAATAATACCTAGAAAGCAAGGATGGAGTGACAACCACTTCCAGGCTTTCAAGATCAATAGTTGTTATTTTGAAGTAATAAAATTATCAAACCACTATATTATAAATCAAATGAAAATATATGAATCTAGACACAACATATGAATCTAAGACACAACAAACAATCAAGAAATAATAATCTGTCCATGTTTGCCTATGTGAGACAAACGCTAGGAAATATTCCTTAAAGAGTTGCCAATCATGCCAGTGAAAATTTTACCATAGGATATCTACTATTTCTCCTAAATGAAAACATTCATTTATCAAAAACACTAACCTTAATGTTGTCATATAGTCTTTCTGAGATTGCCTTAGATGGAGCCAATGTAATGTGAAAACAACTAGTATAACTCTTAAACTTCAGTTTTGAAAGACCAAAAACTTGAGTACTTTGACACTGTAAAACATCTTTAGACTCAGCAGAAAAATAACACTAGAAAGTAGGGATGGAGTGATAACTATTGACGAGCTTTCAAGATCAACAATTGTTATTTTGTAAAAGCAATAACTTCATACTTAAAATAGTAGAATTATAATGACCAAATTAACATTAATCACCGTTAAATTACTATGGTAAAAAGGCACCTAATTGCTGACAAGTGGAGCCAACAATAGTAAAGCAAATCCTAATGCTAGACATAAAATGTGCCATTACTAGAAATCTATATAAGAAACATGAAATAAAAATGACCAAAAACTTAAACACTTTGACACTGTAGGACATGTTTAGACCCAATAAGAATATGGCCCAGAAAGAAAGGATGAAGTGATAACCAATACCATGCTTTCAAGAATAACAGTTGTTATTTTGAAACAATAAAATTATCAAACCATTGCATTGTAAATCAAATGAAAATATATGAATCAAGACACACCACATATGAATCTAAGATGCAATAGACAATCAAGAAATAATAATATGTCCATGTTTGCCTATGTGAGACAAAAGCTAGGAAGTGTTCCTTAAATAGTTACCAATTATGCCAGTGAAAATTTTACCATGGGATATCTACTATTTCTTATGAATGAAAACATTCATTTCTCAAAAACAACATTCCCCTCAAACAAATACTATATAGTCATGGTGCAATCCAATGGCTAAAACCAATACTAGAAAAACCAAACTCACCCATTTTGCAACATGAAAAATACAAGTGAGCATCAAAATCAAATTTCATTTGTGTACCAAACATTAAATGTCTATTTGGCAACCAAAAAAGTAAAGCATTTAACATTCATTTCTAAAAAATAGCATTTCCATCAAATAGATATTGAGCACTCCTAATGCAATCCAATGGCTAAAACCGATATCACAAAAACCAAGCTCACATAGTTTACAACATGAAAAATACAAGTGAGCATTAAATTCAAATTTCATTTCTTTACCAAACCCTAAATGTTTGTTTGGCGACCAAGAAACCAAAGCATCTAACATTCATTTTTTCAAAAAAGCAAATCATAAAAGACCGTAAAAGTTTTTACCTTGTGTGTGTATTGGGTGAAAAAGGGAGAAGAAGGCGGAGGAAAGTATGTGTGCATTAGAGTGAGAGGAGAGAGAGAGAGAGAGAGAGAGAGAGAGAGAGAGAGAGAGAGAGATTGACTTACCAGTGAAAGAGACCTTTATCTTGCCATGTAGTCTCTCCAGGATTGCCTTAGATGGAGCTAATGTAACTCGAAAACAATTGTCATAACTCTTAAGCTTCAATCTTGAAAGACCAAAAAGTTGAACACATTGATACCGTAAAACATCTTTAAACCCAATAGAAGAATAATGCCCATAAATCAGGGATGGAGTGATAACCACAATCGGGCTTTCAAGATCAACAACTGTTATTTTGAAGCAATAAAATTATCAAACCACCACATTATAAATCAATGCCATCTTGCCCACTAATAAACTGATTAAAAGACTTATATGATTTTGACAAAGATGATAATAAAAGTAAGTCTTCTCTTCTTTTCTCATCTCTTCTTCACTACTTCATAAATGAGATAATTTTGCATCTACTTTTTCAAAATTATGCACGTGATTACGGAGTTTATACCTTCATCCATCCTCAAATAATAAATCTCAACCTTGAGAGATAACTTGTTCATTAGAAATTGCAATGCATAAATACTCTCCATCTTTTTCCATAGAACTATAAGCATATTTTCATTCAACACCTTGTAATATAGGAAAGACCATCATTCTAATTACACCCAAGACTTTCTTTTAGTTTTGCTTCCACTCTTTATCTTCCACACCTTCTAGCTTTTTCTCCTTTAAAACCTCATTAAGACCTTGTTGCACCAACAAATCTTGTATACTAACTCTCGTAAAGTGAAATCACTCTTATAAACAAAGGAACATCATACTTAATTGTGTCCACTGTGATTGATACTTCTACTTATACCAAAGCACTATTCAACAAAATAAGTTTTCAAATAATGCTAAGAAACACTAAAAGAAAATCTACCTGATAAATTGACTAGCCAAACTATTGACCTTGTAAAGCATAATCCTCCCTCAACTGCTAATGTTGCGTATTTGTGTTGACCTAGAGTCTCCCTTAGGCTCGAATACCATTTGTAAGGGAAATTCAACAAAGCATATCAATAATAGATATGGATCAAACACATAACTATAGTAATGCACATATGCTAATACAAGAGATTTTAAAGAGGTTCAAACCAATAAAAGAAAGGTGAGTTCTTGGAAGATGCTTAAAATTCTATGGTGCAAATTTTTTTTTAACATGTGAAACCAAATGTTTTTAATTGTTTGGGTTGAATAATTAACCAAGTTAAGAGTGCTCCAACTTTTTTGTTTAGCTTAATTATCAAAAAAATTTAGATAGACTATAAACTCTTTTGCTTCATGTTTAAGGTTAAGAATAATTCTTGATGTAATTTGAGGGGCGAATAGGTGCGCGAGTGGCTTGACATGATTTATTTATGTTAAAGAGAAAGAAAAGACCAAGTGCCTTACCTTCTTTTGTTTGCTAGATTGTGATGCCCTTAAACATCGTGATTATCTCAAGTTTGCTTGGTTAGTTGGTTAGGTTTTGATGCTAGAAGACATTGTTGGTGATTTAACTATTGCTCTTTCCATAACCCCAAATCAGGTGTTGTAGATCATCTCTCGCTCTTGTTCTATAATTTTTTTCACTTCAATAACTATGAGTTATTCTAGGCTTTTGTTTTGCATACTCATTAGATTAGTACAAATCCATGAAAATGAGTCCTTGGGGTTTAGGGGCAAGAGTTAGGGTGGTTAGCACTTAAGAGTTAGCGTTGGTTAATAGAAATACAAGAGTTAGGGTGGTTAGCACTTAAGAGTTAGCGTTGGTTAATAGAAATACAAGAGCTAGAAATGATTTGGAGGTATAGGTAAAGCTTTTCACTCAAGAAAAGTACATACATACATACATACATACATATAGATATACACATATATTTCTCTTCTTTGTGAAGTGTGTATTTGTGCTATATGAGAAGACTAATTATGAATTGAATAAATAATATAATAAAAAAGATTTCATGAATATAACAATACATCTAAAGCATTTGACCTACCTAATAAACAACTAATTCTTTGAATATAGTTTGATAGTTACTTATGATAGACTAGATGTTCTCAATATTTACTTATCCACATTAAAAGAAAATTGCAAAAGTTGGTAATGATTACTGGAAAATGTAAATCTTAAACCTGAATGGCTGCATTGACTTGATTCTTGATTGATTGTCACATTGAGCATTAGTAATGCCCTTCTCTAGTGATCTTGATACTATGCTAAAGGTATGAGCAATTGCAAATTGCTCATCTTGTTATGCTTCAACCTAAAAGTTTTTAAGTGTTATAAAATGGTTAATGTTTTACATTTTTTACCAGTTATTTAGTCATGGATTCTAGGTCTTTTGTGCCAGTATCTGAAAGTGTCATACATCCCTCGAGGTTGAGTATGAATAAGAGAGATGAACAGGAATCCCATTATATTTAAGATTCATATTATTCTGTATTTAAGAAATTATGTATTTTGTATTTAATTTCCTTCATGTGGATGGATTTTATAGTAATTTTTTTATAGTGTCAACTTATATACATAATTACACAACATTTGAAAACCTACTTGTTAGATTTTTGTCACTAGTCCCTTTTTTTCTTGTTTTGAGCACGAAGTTGTTAATGTGTATTGGTAATTGTCATCAACCTCATATAACTTGATTCTAGAATAAAGCTTTGGTTTCTACGATCTTCTAAAATATAGTCTAAACCCTCATTCTCCAAACTACTTGTATTCAAGAAAATTGTTCTAAATATTTGAATTAGTGTCTTCTATTTAAATTACTTGCCCAAATTTACGTATCTCACCAATTTGTGCTTATAATTGATTCAACATTGGATTGGAAAAGCAAATGTAATGGCATCTACCCTGGAAACTGTAGAATACTTTGCTTATTACTTATTGCTTTTCTAAGTCACTACTTGCTCTTAATTTGTTGCCCTTAAAGTCAAGAACTTAATATTGAATGAATTAAAACAAATCTAATTTATCTTCGTAAAATGAATTATCCTAATAATATAGACAAAGGGAGAGCAAGGAATGGAGACGAGGGATAACGGTAGGGAGTATTTGTTCAAATTTAAGAGAGTTAGTAACCTTAGTGAAAACAAGCAAGAGCCATGATCAAACGTGAAAAAGAGAACTAAATTGAGGAGAATAAATGATATATTGTATATAATAGTGAAGGCAGGAAAAGGATGATTACTTGCTCAGTTTTGAATCAAATGGTGAATATACACTTACAAAAGTTATTTGATGATTTCTTCATTTATCCACCGTGGGGTTAATATTATGAACTCCAAAATTTTCCTCACTTCCACAAATGCAGTAAGTCATCCTTGTGTGTATTCCTTTAGGCCTTGTTTTCTGGAGGTGAAGGCAAATTGTCTTCTTTGTTGGCCCGTCATACCATACATGGGCTTACTGTTGCGGTTGATCCATGTACAGAAGCCCTCTCTTTCTGTCTTGGGAATTGTTTCGACAAAAAATAAAGGGACTCTTCGACTGGCTTCTTTTTGTTGGTACGACCGTGTGCCCCTTATTGCATAGCTTTCAATTGCGTGGCCTTCAAGCGCGTCTTTAGAAGGCTCATCTGTCCAAAATTTGCCCAATAGAAAAATGACAGATCAATTTGGGAGAGAGAAATTACTGAAACGTGTACCTGGTTTCACCTCAATTTAATTTTTAATTTTCCAGCTTGCACAGCAATTGACTATCCGTACAGTCACACGGCTGCCAACTCGTCGCTCCAGATTGATTTTTCAGAATTTTTTATTTTATATTATTTTATTATTTTTTAGATCGTTGCTTGCTTATTAGAACATTATGTCCAAAACGTGCCTTCGAGCGCGTAGAATACTTTGTTTATAGATCTTGGCTTTGCTTATGTACGTGTTTTTGTTGGTACATTCTTTGGAAGACAAAAATG
This sequence comes from Casuarina cunninghamiana, assembly GCA_028551485.1. NCBI lineage: Eukaryota > Viridiplantae > Streptophyta > Magnoliopsida > Fagales > Casuarinaceae > Casuarina > Casuarina cunninghamiana. The sequence goes on along the minus strand of CM052370.1, from coordinate 19,479,725 downwards.
ATCTATTTTGAACAAAATGGGCCCAAAAGACTCTGTTTCCGGCCTTGATAAAATGCAGTTGTTCACGTGTTTTAACGAGGAAAAACCGCTACTTTTGGATGTGGTTTTACTAAGAAAAACATAATATGACTAAGTAGTTTTTCAACTGTAAAATTGTTGTAACCTAAGATTCTTATTTCAAAGTATTTAAAGTTTGAAAACTAATAAGTACTTATTTCATTTAATTATCATCATTAACTTAGGTCACCATAAGTTCAAGCCTACCACATTTTAAGTTTGTGATAATCGACCACCCTTTCACATTCAATGCCCACAACGGTCCTTTCAACATTGAGGCATATTTTGAGTCCAATGTTAACATTTATGTTCTAGGCCCCTCCATGGCTCAAAGTTAGAACATGAAGTTGGTTTCTAATATAATTTGCCATGATACAAGTCCATGGTCTCAAAGGACTTGAAATTGAAAGTTAGAAAGTATTTTAGTTTAATATTTACCAACTTAAATTCTCGTAACAAAGCTTTGTAATTACAAATAATGAAATGGTACTGTTATGAGAAAAGGAAAAACAGAAGGTATCAAAGGTGACCCTAAATATCTAAGTTTGTGTGATTTTGCTTGTCCAAGTTGCACAAAATTGAAAAAGCTGACGAAGGGGTGGGATGGGCATAGTTTAGGGTTGGTTTTGTAACTTTTTAGGGATATAATTTGCAATGATCCAAGTCAATTACGTCAAAAGGACCTGAAATTGAAAAGGGGCGATCATGGGGGTTGCATTAGGACTTTGATTAGGAGAAAGCAGGTCGACTCCGTTCGCGTGAAGTCTGGGGATAATCAATTGGCCAAGGAGTTGTCTATTCTTCATCTAATTACAATTGGTAATGTTTTTACTCATTTCCCCTCTATTCTAATCTTTTTGTTCGGAGTGTTATGTTTTGAATTGTTCTGTTTTTAACATTCCGGTACGTCTTTGTTCATGGATTTGGAATTTCTTACGTATTTTTTCATTTTTGCGATTTGAAGCTTGTGTTCGGAGGACCCTGATTTCTTTGCTCCTATCCTGCAATCGTTTTATCTCTCTTTGTTATTATAAAGGGTTATTTTTAAAGCTTTAGAAGAGCCCTGATTCCAAATGAATAAAAACGTGACTGAATTGGTGCCAGCTAGTCTTCGTGATGGAGGGGAACAAGAGAGGAGACTCTGGAATGAAAGCTCAATCTTCGTCTGTTATTATAATTCTTTTACTGAATTCTTTGTTTTATATTTGGTTTTAGTTATTATTTTAATTGCTTTGCTTTTTCTTTCTCTCCTTACATATGGTTACCGCTTTTCGTGGATTGGTGACTTTAACAGTTTTTGCGCGATTTTGTTTTACGCTAAAGATTAGAAGCATTGATGTTTGCTTTTGTTTTTATATATTTCTGCATTTGAACTAGTTATGTCCTCTCTTCCTCTCCCTCTCTCTCACTCTTCTCTCAACCTTTAATTTCCAACGATGTAACCCCCGCGCTTTATCCTGTAATTTATATGCTTTAATATGTCATCGTCCTTTTCATAGCTTACTATTGGATTCTCATACCATATTATTAGGTGTTGGCTCAACAATTGGAGCTGGAGTCTATGTTCTTGTGGGAACTGTGGCTAGAGAGCTTTCTGCACCGGCCCTTACCATTTCCTTCCTAATAGCTGGAATAGCAGCTGCTCTTTCAGCCTTTTGCTATTCAGAGCTTGCAAGTCAATGATATATATATTGATTTGAAAATACTGTGTATTGATATATTTTCCTCTGACTATGCATAACTCTTATTCCTTTTTCAGTGCACCATGGCCTTTTAGTACTCTTGGATGGCCAGATGTATCAGCAGAGGACTTTAAACGGTTTTGTCCAACAACAATGCTTGAAACTGGGTAATGTGTCTTGCTATCTATCTTCTAATGCTGCCACTTATCTCTCTTATTCATACTAAGTTTTGTACATGTACACACACATATATACATATTTGTTTACACGCATATACAGGTATATACTTTTTCATAAACAACTAAGTTATCCAATGTAAAATTTCCAGATATATAACCTGGAGATTCTGTATGAGTTTTGTTTCATGATAGATCTTAATTCAACTACTATATGCCTTTCCTGTCTTATTAGGGAGGTATGTGCTGCTACTGAACTGCAATTCCCATTTATTGCCAATAGATATGGTAGACAAAGGCACTTCTAATTCTTGTGCGGGTTTCACCCATTTTTAACGTCTACATTTATTTTGCTGAATATTGGCCATGATGCGGCTTTCACTATGGACAGGCATGACATATTATTTTTCTCGGTGGCAAGGATGGTCATTATGGGAATTGAGTTCACAGGGACTAGTCCTTTTTCATTTGTTTATCTACTTGGACTAATCCAAGACTTACAAGTAAGGTGTTCCAAGGCTAAAGTTTCTGGTTTGTAGTGATGTTGCTTTTAAAAGAAGCTTTAAAAAAAGTTCCTTTTTATCCTTTCTTTGGACATTCTCTTCTTGACTTATCTCCTGTTCCATGCCCAACGTGGACAAAGGGATAGAAAGAAAGAAAGAAAAAGAAGTAATTTCTTTTGCAGTCAAAAACATTTTCAAGAACTGTTGTTAGGGAACAAAATTTAAGAGATGGGTGGATAAGTAATTCTCTCCTTTGTTGAGATCTTGACGGTTTCATTAGCTGTATAGCATCTTGTGTAGTAGATCGGTGTAGTTTATGCTTATCCAGTATCTTGATGTTACATTTACCCGTCTCCTTTCAGGGCTGTAAAATGTCAAAAACTCTGGGTAATGTAATAGATCCAGTTGATACTATCAAGGAATTTGGCACTGATGCTTTACGTTTCACTCTTGCCTTGGGAACTGCTGGTCAGGTTTGTTTTGTCAAAGTCCTTTTAAATAAATTCCAATCAACATGTCAACAGATTATGCTTGCCTACATATGTTGTTTTTGCTCGACTAACTTGCTTGCTTTGGTTTCAGGACCTTAATTTATCCACTGAGTAACTGGCCTCCACAAAGGCCTTACCTAACAAACTGTGAAATGCTGGCAAGTTTTTTTTTTTTTTTTGGGAGAACTTGCCTGATCAGAATGATCCGTCTGCATGGGAAAGATTACTGGCCTATAAGGTTTGTTTATTTTCATTATGTTTTGATGAGACTAGTGAAATGATGTTGTGATTAGTTAAAAACTGATGGAACTACTCATTTTTCATTAAACAATCTTTTCTATGTATTTCTGAAGTTAGAAAGGAAAATATTTTGTACAAAAAGCATATGATTAATTGAGTGCTTAACATTGTGTAAAATCATGGAGAATTAATACTTGATTTTTAATATTAAGATGAAAGTTTACAAATGGTCATAAAATATTTTACCAGATGATTGTATAGGAAGGGGCATTAGTTATTGAAAAGAAAATAAAGGGATTATTGAAATGGGACTAGGAATGAAAATTTGAATTCGGTATGGATAAAAGATCTTCCTATGTTATACTATTTAATTCTCGACGATGAATCAATTTGATAGCTCAGATATTGTTATTCATGATATTTCTCCGATTCAATATCGTCGAGATGTAATTCATCCCATTGAATATTGAATTTGCAGGCGAAAGATTTATCAGCTCTATGGGATGAAATCCCGAGTTATTGCGAATTAACTAAATCTGAAACGATGAAATTATGCAAGTAAATATTCTCGCACTTATGGCTACTGCACTGTTCATTATAGTTCCTACTGCTTTTTTACTTATAATATACGTAAAAACAGTCAATCAAAACAATTAATTTGAATTAAACTTGACAGTTTAGTTCTTATCAATGATTGAAACGAAAAAAAAATAAAAAGTATTCCAATTTCGTGTCTTAAATGAAATAAAATAGAATTGGTATGTTACATAAATACATTAATAGGTAACTGATCTATGAAAATAGATTGTTGATTTATCTAGTTTATGGTTATTATTTGTCTTTCTCCTTTTATTTAGACAAAAGAATTGTAAATTATGGATGCTTACTTGCTTGTGAGTCTATATACTTTGGCTTTGCAGTGCTACAGGAGTTATGGAGTTGTTCTTGTCTTGATATAGGATCATGCTGCTCTAGAATTGTTGACAATTTCTTCATAGAGATGCCAAAGAACCCTCTCTGACATAGGTCTTGGTGTACTTCACGATTTGGTGGGACTAAACCAAGCAGAATTAAATGTACCGTTAATATTGGGTTTGTTTATTGTTTGTAAGACTTGTGTTCTCTCTCAACGGGTTCTCCATTGTTAAGGAATGACAGGTTGCATGCTCTTCACTTCCTTGACCACATGCTTGTATGTATTTTGCTTATAAGATTAAATGATGCTCACTTTTGGAATTTGGTCATCATGGATTACACGTGAATAATAAGGTATGGTTATAATAGAACTTTCTTATTGATTATCTTCTTTTCTTGCAGGAAAGAGATAACATGCAGAAGTCTAAATTCTTAAAAGTATTATTAGATATGTGGAAAGATTTTGACTCCCGTATATTGATAAGATGATCATTTAATTTTCTTTGTTGTGTAATTAAACACCATTCATGATAATTGCCTACCTGGAAGATCTCTAATACTTTGCTCATGACTTGAATGACTTAATTTGGATACTATAATGGAGTCTGCATATCTGATTGTGAATGTAAAACAATCACTGCGCTCCTCTTGTGGTTCTTTTATTTCCATTTCATCACTACTAGTGAGGTTATTTCCTGTCTGCTTCTGCTCGCTTTCATCCGTAGCAGATTCCAGAATGGTGTTTTGAGAACCTACCACTGCACTCTTAAAGGGTGCTGAAGTAGAAGGATTGTCGTTGTGTTCCCTTGCCTCAATGTCTAACCCGTGGATGTTGGCCTGCACTAGAGCCGGGGACTGCTGTGCTCCCACAACAGTTGCTTCCTTAGGACAGCTAGTACATTTGGGGAAGGGAGCTGCGCACTGCCGGCGTGCATTGACCCCTCTTCTTGAAATACTGGACATTGGTTCTCCACTAACGGGATTGCTGGTGTATCTTCTGGCCATGATTCCTCCTCTGTTGTGGCAGAAACGGCCTTGGGTTTTTCCGTCTCAGTAGATCCTTTTCCCTCTGTCATTGAGGCATTTTTCACAAGCAGATTCTGTGCTGACCGGTTTGGACAGTACTGGCTGTCAAGAAGCGTTGCCGTGCTCTTGCCGAGACGTTTGTTTCTTCTTGGTTTTCCTCTTGTTCTGGGTCACATTTGGCATTGAGATTGCAGGAATAGGAGCTTGTACCTCCTTGGTAGCTTCAATGGTCACTGAAGTATTTTGTCGAGCACCTTGGGAGCGTGCTTGGAGCCTGCGGCATACACTTCATCAGCACACAAAAATCGTCCCAACTGGCTCCCCTACAATACCTATTCGTTTGCGGGCTCTCATTTGATTTGATTTTTCCAAAAATTTTGCCAGGGATAGCAAATACCAAGACATTTGATAAAGATATTATGCCCTATAGTAAAATGAATTTGCAAATTTTGTGTCTTGATTGTGGCAAGTCTCAGTATGCAAACTTCTATCGTTAGTTACCACCTCTATCAGACAATCCAAGGACTAGAAATTGAACCATTGCAGGTTAGGTTCATGATAAATGTACTCAAACTGGTAGGCTTAAGTGTGCACTATTTACATTGAACATCTCATCTCAAATTCAAACAAATTCGTAATTGTCACAACTTAAACTTTGTATATGGCATTAGAGTGCTTACATGGAGATTCTAGTCAATAATTTCACTCTCTTCTTCTTCGGGTATCTCAGTTCCCTCACCAATACTACCTTTTCTTTCAACAAAATTAGATGCTTCTTTTACTGGCCTATCATGTTCATCGTTATCATCATCATCCTCAGTGTCATCATCATCACTTTCCTCTTTTTTTTTTTCCTTCTTCTTCACCATTTTCATTATCATGATTAAATTCTTTTGCCATGGTTTTGATGCTACCTTCAGCATCTTTCCCCATAGGAGTAGATTTTTCTTCAACGGCTTCGTCCTCACATGCACTTTCTTTAACCAACACTAAGGGAAATCTCTGGGCCTCATCAGGCCAATCCTTGAAGAATGAGTTCATCACCATGAACCTAAAAACCTGTAACTACCGGCTTTGGTCTCTACCTATATCTGCACTCAGAAGCTTCTGCAGCGGTGTTGGTTTTGGCTCGTTCAAAGAAGGGTCAGTTGACGTATCCCTCTCTGCTAACCTCTGCTTCTTGGCAAACCGATCCCTTTTGTCATATATTCCTCTCTTTTTAAACTTGTTTTGGAATCTTTCCTTCTTAGTCAGCGGCCTTCTGTTGTCTCCCCTTCCATGTCCTTGCTTCTCTGAATGCGAGAGATAGTAGGATGGTACCTCTACGACTTCCAACTCCTAATTCAACCTGCTTTGCTAGAATCTCCTTGAGTTGCTAGAAATGAAAAATTCATCATATTGTTACTAAATATTAAACGCTAATGATGCAAAACAAAAGAAACTATATTACCCTCAAATTATACTTAGGTATAGGCCAAGATTAGAAAGAGAAAATGAAATGTCAAGTATCTAAGTATGTATTACACATTTCCTTCTTTCTCTCTTCCTCTGTTTTCTCCCTCTGTGGGTAAAAATAATCTTAATGCTCATCATGAAAAAGCAAGAACAATATCAATTTAATGTTCTACACCCTCCAATTAAACAACATGGTAAAATGTACTTCACAATGCATAAGCAAGTTAGTATCATCTTTTGACATACAAAACAATTTCCAACACTGAATGTTGTTGATCATACTAATATTGGTTGTCAATAGTTATAAAAGTATTAAACATCCTTACAACTTGAGGTACAATCACACTACAATTGCAATGGATAGGAAACTTTGTCCCTTTGGTCACCCCCATTAAATTTCCAGATTTAACTCTAAAAACACGAGCACGTCACCCCCACTAAATTTCCACCATCCAATTTTCCCTAAAACCATAATCCGCCATCTTTTAACGCAAAATAACCATAAAAATCTATAGTAAAAATCTGTCCAATGCCAAAACAGTAACCCATCTCAGAAATCTTATTATCCGCAAATGTCTGTAGATTTCCTCTCACAATAAACAAGAGTAATGGTGGAAATCCCTCTAAACCATGGTACTTTTATCTCTAAAGACTGCTCTATTCCAACTAGATGGAAATTCTTCTACTTAAAATTTTACACAACACAGCCAACCACACAATGCAATGATTTTCCATGGGAAATGGGAGGCCATCCCCTGTCTTGAATACCCTACATAAAATTACGATCCAGCCACAACATTCTATGGTCAACTTGTAATCTTAGAATGATCTCACCTTTGAACAATAGCTTGCCATAAAAAAAAGATCTTTTAAATGCTTCCGACAGTTTTCCAAAAAATGTTAATCTTATGAACTCTATGTATTGTCTTAAGAGACATTCAAGTTATAACTTGTACCTATGTTGAAATATAAGATGGTGTTGTAGGCCATTTCTTTGTATAGTTGTTTTATGTTTTACTGGCCCGTTAGTTAAATGACGGGCCCATTAGTTTTTCCCTTGCCGGTGGATATTTAGGTTTCAAAACTGCATGGTTCGGATATGAACTTCCCAGCAGCTAATGGGCATATCATTTTGACTACTTTCTATCATATCCGGTTAGTTCTTACTCATCTTTTTCATCCAACACTCTAGGTACTTCACATTTGCAGTCAATGGGATGTTCAATGGGTCCCTAATAGTTTTCTTTTCATACATTGGGTTTGATTCAGTTACCAACACAATTGAGGAGGTACAGATCTTATGTAGTGGAGTGATATTGTCTATATGTTGAGTCTTACACGAAGAATGAAGAAGGAAACTGCAGGAATGTGAAATTTGTTGTACTTTGTACATAATTTCTTGGATTCATGTAAAAGCTTGACAATGGCTTTTGTGTTAATATAAGTTTCTTTCCCTATTTCAAGTGTTTATCCTAATCTATTATCATATTGTTAAGTTTTATATTATAAATTATCATCTTCACTTTACATGCAAATCATCTCCCAAAAAAAATGGAAGATAAGAAAAAGGAAAACCATAAAAGGAGAAAACATTAAAAATAAAGATTTTGTATCTCTTTCTTAGAAAAGGAAAGCAATTAAGATGAAGATGAATCATCTAAATTTATCATGAGTTATGTGATTTTCCCTGGTCTAGTAAAACCATTTTGATTTTTGTGTCTCTCTCTAAACACATTACTAAGGATACACTTGTAGGAAGGGATCAAACAAATACTTTGGAAAGGGTCTCTCTTTTTTTTTTCATTTTTGTATGATGAGCTAACTCCTCATCCCTTTAGAAAATGATTATTTACTTTATGTTGAGTACATTCATTTGACCATCATGAAATGTTTCATTGTTGTTGGACCATTAGATGTGAATGGTTTAGGATGGCTTTGCTACCTACAAAGGAGAAAAAACAATTCTTAATAAAAATTTAGGACCGTATCTATTTTTTTGTATCTAAAAAAAACTTAATGGTAGGTGAAGGATCCTCAATGGGATTTGCCCCTTGGGATAACGATACATGCTCATATCTATTATTATTGTTGGTTTAGTTCCATATTGTGCGTTGGATCTAGACACCTTTGTCTCCTCAGCATTTGCTAGCCATGGGATGCTGGGCTATGTAAGGATGTTTCTTTGTTTCTAGAATATGGTACAAATGTTCTCTAATACTTTAGTGTACTCTAGTGTATTTTGTGTCTAAACTTTTGGTTTTAAGCTCCATTTTCCTATTGCAGGTACATAATAACAATTGGGGCTATTAGTGCTCTCTTTGCCAATTTGCTGAGATTGATTCTTCCTTAGGTACGCAAGTAGGTATACTTCAGTTCATGCTTCAACATAACTCAAATTATGTTACAAGCTAAGTTATAAGCCTATGAGGTTGTAATGTGTTTTGGGCTATAATATTAAAAGGCATGGAGCTGATCTGTAAGAGGATCCGAATAAAAGATTGTGTGTAGAAAGATCAAGAAAGCCAGTGAAAAAAATAGGGCTTTTGGTTGTTCAATCTTAGAGAGATACTTCCGGTTTGTAGCATCTCGTAGATGCTATAGCTCTTATGTGTGCAATTCTTATGTAGAAGCCATTCGTCATGGGCAATATTGTGTGAAGCAATTGGAATCAAGTCAATGGCCTAATTTGTAAGTTCTATTTCTTTCTCACCCATGTCAATCTTTTTTGTTTACAACAAATTACTTTTGACATAAACTTTTCTTTGGTTTTGGATTATCCTAAAATTGCTTTTGTTGTATTCCGAGTGTAAGCATGAATAAACTGCTTTCTTTGCAAGTTTATGGGATATTTATTCCTTTTTTTTTTGTTTTCTTTTTGTGGCCTCCTTGTTTTTTCAGCCACTTGTTCTAACGGCAATGGCTAGAGACAGATTGTTGCCTTCATTTTTTTGCTGAAATTAGTGAATGCACCCAACTTCTTGTGAAAAGCATCCTTGTAACTAGTATCTTTGCAACTACTCTAGCATTTTTTATGGACGTTGCAAAATTGGCAGGTATGGTAAGTGGTCTTATGTGTGGACTAAAGATAGCTATGTGAAATATGACATCCTTTCTATACATGCATATATATATTTACTTGTTAGGTATAGGTTAGTGTGGGCAGATTGCTAGCATTTACCATAGTTATAGTCTTAGTTTTGTTGCTCAAATATGTCCCACTAGATGAGGTTCCACTTCCATTATCACATCTTAAGTGTTCATTGACTCAACATCATTGAAGTTCAGCTATGATACTTGGGAAGTTAAAGGCCCTGCTAGCTATTTTCATTGTAGACAATTACATGACCAAGGTGGTGCTTTACTTGGAGCTCCTCTAATTAAGAAGCAAGAAGCTCATGGTAATACTATTGAAATGCTCTCCATTTTATGATTTCAACTAGTAATTGATTTACAAAACTATAATGGCATGTACATTTTAGGCTACTTGCTACCTTTACATTTGTTTAATCCCTTTACATCTATGTAAGGAAACAATCTTGAATCCAAGAACTCCAATGTCAATCCATGCTTCCAGTCCACATCATCTTCTCGGTGCTAAAAAAGAAGAAACCCAAGCCCTCTTCACTAAATAGTGGAAAAATCAAATATAAAAAAGAACAAGATAAAGTTGTTGGGCCCCTCAGCTCTTTATCTATAATTTAGGTATAAATGATACATTATTAAGATATTCATAGCTTTTGTTTTATAGATGCACATCTTATTTAGTATAAATTAAAAAAAGAAAAAGAAAAAAGATAGAGCTATTAATTAGCATTTTTGTTATGTTGGAAATATATTTGATCATATTTCATGCCACCTTTACTACAAAAATTCAATACCCATTTGATATTGACATGATAAAATAGTAGATATATCAGAAATAATAGAACAAAAGACCTAACAAAATCTGTTGGTAAATACAAGGACCAAAAAGACATTTTAACATTAAAAGCTAAATAATGGATATATTAGAAATTGCACATCGTTAAGAAATACTCTAAATAGGAATGACTATTTTTAACTAAAGATCAAATGTCTCCCAATATTTATTAAGAAATTTATCCCACAACCTAAGTAATAGAGCTTATTAAATATCAATAAACATGAAAAACAAGAAGACCAACAAAATAAAGTAATACCTCTGCCAAGAAATTCAAGTGGTCATGCTTTCTTAGAGTCCATCACTTGGGCTTCAAGCAAGAAGTTGTTGCATTCCTAGAATATGATAATACCTAAGAGGTTTGTTAAAACTACTCATTTTGGCTACTAGCATTAGAAAATTATCATGAGTGCTCTGACACAAACATACAAGCATAAAATATAAAGGAGAAAAGAAGTTTTAGAATAAAAAATACCAAGGGACCCTGGAACTGGTCTTCTTGTTAAAACTACTCATTTTGGTTATAAGCAAAATCAACAAATCGAGGTTTCAATAGGAATTATGCCCAATACTTTGTATAAATTGTAGACACATATAATAAATAAGAGATTACTAAAGATTTAAGCAACAGAAATTTCTTGATTCTGCCACAAGGTGTTTTTTAGATCATCAACATGAAACAAACTAGGAGCTAAATTCATATTTATCTTACATTGTACCAAGTCTTCTCCTCAGCAAAAAGCTTGGAGATACCCCAACAAGAAACCAAGGTTACTAGCGCTAGAAAAGTATCATGAGTGCTCTAACACAAACATACAAGCATAAAATATAAAGGAGAAAAAAAGTTTTAGAATAAAAAATACCAAGGGACCCTGGAACTCGTCTTTTTGTTAAAACTACTCATTTTGGTTATAAGCAAAATCAACAAATCGAGGTTTCAATAGGAATTATGCCTAATACTCTGTATAAATTGTAGACACATATAATAAATAAGAGATTACTAAAGATTTAAGCAATAGAAATTTCTTGATTCTGCCACAAGGTGCTTCTTAGATCATCAACATGAAACAAACTAGGAGCTAAACTCATATTTATCTTACATTATACCAAGCCTTCTCCTTAACAAAAAGCTTGGAGATACCCCAACAAGAAACCAAGGTTACTAGCACTAGAAAAGTATCATGAGTGCTCTACACAAACATACAAGCATAAAATATAAAGGAGAAAAGAAGTTTTAGAATAAAAAATACCAAGGGACCTTGGAACTGGTCTTCTTATTAAAACTACTCATTTTGGTTATAAGCAAAATCAACAAATCGAGGTTTCAATAAGAATTATGCCTAATACTCTGTATAAATTGTAGACACATGTAATAAATAAGAGATTACTAAAGATTTAAGCAATAGAAATTTCTTGATTCTACCATAAGGTGTTTCTTAGATCATCAACATGAAACAAACAAAGAGCTAAATTCATATTTATCTTACATTGTACCAAGCCTTCTCCTCAGCAAAAAGCTTGGAGATACCCCAACAAGAAACCAAGGTTATTAGCATTAGAAAAGTATCATGAGTGCTCTAACACAAACATACAAGCATAAAATATAAAGGAGAAAAGAAGTTTTAGAATAAAAAATACCAAGGGACCCTGGAACTGGTCTTCTTGTTAAAACTACTCATTTTGGTCATAAGTAAAATCAACAAATCAAGGTTTCAATAGGAATTATGCCCAATACTCTATATAAATTGTAGACACATGTAATAAATAAGAGATTACTAAAGATTTAAGCAATAGAAATTTCTTGATTCTGCCACAAGGTGCTTCTTAGGTCATCAACATGAAACAAACTAAGAGCTAAACTCATATTTATCTTACATTGTACCAAGCCTTCTCCTCAACAAAAAGCTTGGAGATACCCCAACAGAAAACCAAGGCTACTAGCACTAGAAAAGTATCATGAGTGCTCTAACACAAACATACAAGCATAAAATATAAAGGAGAAAAGAAGTTTTAGAATAAAAAATACCAAGGGACCTTGTTAAAACTACTCATTTTGGTTATAAGCAAAATCAATAAATCAAGGTTTCAATAGGAATTATGCCTAATACTCTATATAAATTGTAGACGCATGTAATAAATAAGAGATTACTAAAGATTTAAGCAATAGAAATTTCTTGATTCTGCTACAAGGTGCTTCTTAGATCATCAACATGAAACAAACTAGGAGCTAAACTCATATTTATCTTACATTATACCAAGCCTTCTCCTCAACAAAAAGCTTGGAGATATCCCAACAAGAAACCAAGGTTACTAGCAATAGAAAAGTATCATGAGTGCTCTGACACAAACATACAAGCATAAAATATAAAAGTGAAAAGAAGTTTTAGAATACAAAATACCAAGGGACCCTGGAACTGGTCTTCTTGTTAAAACTACTCATTTTGGTTATAAGTAAAATCAACAAATCAAGGTTTCAATAGGAATTATGCCCAATACTCTATATAAATTGTAGACACATGTAATAAATAAGAGATTACTAAAGATTTAAGCAATAGAAATTTCTTGATTCTGCCACAAGGTGCTTCTTAGATCATCAATATGAAACAAACTAAGAGCTAAACTCATATTTATCTTACATTGTACCAAGCCTTCTCCTCAACAAAAAGGTTGGAGATACCCCAACAAGAAACCAAGGTTACTAGCACTAGAAAAGTATCATGAGTGCTCTGACACAAACATACAAGCATAAAATATAAAGGAGAAAAGAAGTTTTAGAATAAAAAATACCAAGGGACCTTGTTAAAACTACTCATTTTGGTTATAAGCAAAATCAATAAATCAAGGTTTCAATAGGAATTATGCCTAATACTCTATATGAATTGTAGACACATGTAATAAATAAGAGATTACTAAAGATTTAAGCAATAGAAATTTCTTGATTCTACAACAAGGTGCTTCTTAGATCATCAACATGAAACAAACTAAGAGCTAAACTCATATTTATCGTACATTGTACCAAGCCTTCTCCTCAGCAAAAAGCTTGGAGATATCCCAACAAGAAACCAAGGTTACTAGCAATAGAAAAGTATCATGAGTGCTCTGACACAAACATACAAGCATAAAATATAAAAGTGAAAAGAAGTTTTAGAATAAAAAATACCAAGGGACCCTTGAACTTTTGTGCCTAAATAGATCAAGGTTAGATCTAAATAGAAAAACTTTAAAAGCATGAAATATTGTATGATCATCATTTTACCCAAAATCTAAACAAATCACGCAAATCAAATAAATAAATAAAAGCTTAGAAGACGATGGTATCATCTTAATGCCATACAAATAAGAAAAATAATGTTTGCATGAGAATTAGGTAATGGGTCTTACATTCTTTTGTGTTTAGAGTGAAAAGGAATTGACTACACTCATGCCTTAAAAAAATAAAAAGGCAACTTCCATAGGGAATACGTCCACATTAAAAGGCCTTAAGTATAGGCATCTATGTACTAGCATCTTTTAGCTGTTAAATTCATCAAAAACCATAATTACATAACCAAACAAAGCATATCTAACTATCAAAAGTCTTAAATGATGTAATCCTAAGGTGAAATTGATCATGTAAAACATGCCCAATGCAGAAGTTTTATTCATATGAATTGTTGTGCATCATATATGTACATACACGATAGGACTCAAGGTTAATTGGTAAAAAACCTATTTTACTAAATTCAAGCATGTCAACTATTAGTACATCTTATATTTGAAAAAATAGATATGACATAGGGTACAGTTTCTCATGAAAAACAACACAATGATACTTATATTTATTGATTAGTTAAGCAAAATTAAGTGCACAAAATTTTCTAAAGTCAATTTATAGAATGTAGCCTACATGAAAATTAAAGAATACCTATAAAATAAAGGTGACTCTTATAATGTGCATTGCCCATTTAACAAATTAGGCTACCCAATATCCACCCTTCCATCTTCTATGAGCATAAATTTTCTCACCACCCTATATCCCTAAGTAACACCTATTAGGATCATTCCTACAAGCAAAAATATGAAAATATATAAGAAGAAAACAAGAAATCCAAATTACTCATAAATGTACCTACTTGAAAAAAAATCACACATAAAATAGTTTATTCTCTTCTACTAAATATAGAGGTGCTAAAAAGAATGGAATTGCTTCTAAAATAGATTTTTAAGTCAATTTTTAGAATGTGGCCTACATGAAGATTATAGAGCACCTATAAAATAAAGGTAGCTTTAATGATACGCACTACTCAATTAACAAATTGGGCTACACCAACATCCACCCTTCCATCTTCTATAAGCACAAATTTCCTCATTACCCTAAGGTAGTTTCTTATCTTCTACTAAATATAAAGGTGCTTAAAAGAATGGGATTGGTGCCAAAATAGATTTTCTAAAGTCAATTTTTAAAATGTGGCCAACATGAAGATTATAGAGCACCTGTAAAATAAAGGTGGCTCCAATGATGCACACTACTCATTTAAAAAATTGTGTTATACCAACATCCACCCTTCCATCTTCTATGAGCATAAATTTCCTCACCACCCTAAAATAGTTTCTTCTCTTCTACTAAATATAGAAGTGCTGAAAAGAATGAGATTAATGCCAAAATAGATTTTCTAAAGTCAATTTTTAGAATGTGGCTTACACGAAGATTCTAGAGTACCTGCAAAATAAAGGTGGCTTTAATGATGTGCAATGCCCATTTAGTAAATTGGGCTACACCAACATCCACCCTTCCATCTTCTGTGAGCATAAATTTTCTCACCACCCTGTATCCCGAAGCAATATCAGCTAGGATTATTCCATAAGCAAAAATGGAGATCTGCAATAAGAAAACAAGAAAGCCAAATTACTCGTTAATGTACCTACTTAAAGGTTGGAACATCCCTAAAATGGTAACATAGTATGATAGTTAGATGCCAAGATGCCATGATAGAAAGAAAAAAAATCATACATAAAGTAGTCTATTCTATTCTACTAAATATAAAAGTGCTGAAAAGAAGGGATTGATGCCAAAATAGATTTTCTAAAGTTAATTTCTAGAATATGGTCTACATAAAGATTATAAAGCACTTGTAAAATAAAGGTGGCTCCAATGATGCCCACTACCCATTTAACAAACTGGTTATACCAACATCTACCCTTTCATCTTTTGTGAGCACAAATTTCCTCACCACCCTATATCCCCTAGCAACACTTGCTAAAATTATTCCCACAAGCAAAAATATGGAGACCTACAAGAAGAAAATGAGAAAGTCAAATTACTCGTAAATATGCCTACTTAAAAGTTAAAACATCGTTAAAATGGTAACAAAGTATGATAGTTAGATGCCAAGAAGCCATGATAGAAAAAGAGTCACACATAAAGTAGTCTCTTCTATTTTACTAAATATAAAGATGCTGAAAAAGAAAAGGGATTGATGCCAAAATAAATTTTTTGAAGTCAATTTCTAGAAAATGGCTTAATGAAGATTATAGAGCACTTATATATATATATATATATATATAAAAGTGACTCTAGTAATGTGCATTACCCATTTAACAAATTAGGCTACACCAACATCCAACCTTTCATCTTTTGTAAGCACAAATTTCCTTACCACTTTGTATTCCCAAGCAACACTAGTTAGGATTATTCCCATAAGTAAAAATATAAAGACCTATAAAAAGAAAAAAAAGAAAACCAAATTACTTGTAAATGTACCTATTTGAAAGTTGGAACATCCTTGAAATGGTAACAAAGCATGATAGTTAGATGCCAAGAGGTTATGATAGAGAGAGAATCACACGTAAAGTAGTTTCCTCTTTTCTATTAAATATGGAGATGATGAAAAGAATGAGTTTGATGCTAACATAGATTTTCTAAAGTTAATTTCTAGAATTTGGCCTACATGAAGACTATAGAGCACCTGTAAAATAAAGGTGGCTCCAATGATGCGTGCTACCCACTTAACGAATTGGCTACACCAACATCTACCCTTTCATCTTTTGTGACCACAACTTTCCTTAGCACCCTGTATCCCCCAAGCACCCCTTACAAAGATTATTCCCACAAGCAAAAATATGAAATCCTGTAAGAAGAAAATGAAGAATCCAAATTACTCAAGAATGTACCTACTTGAAAGTGGGAACATCCTTGAAATGGTAACAGAGCATAATAGTTAGATGCCAAGAGGCCATGATAGAAAAAGAATCACACATAAAGTAGTTTCTCTTATACTAAATAGAGATGTGATGAAAAGAAGGTGATTGATGCCAAAATAATATTGAAATGAGTTGACTCTTTCTACAATTATAAAAAATTCCACAATCAAACATAAAAGTGGCTAGTATAAATAGTATAAATGGAAGTAGTTGCTATAGACATATCTAAATTTCTCTAATTATGCCACATTAACTGGATTCAATCTCAGCATAATTTTATAAA
Source organism: Casuarina cunninghamiana (assembly GCA_028551485.1). Lineage (NCBI taxonomy): Eukaryota > Viridiplantae > Streptophyta > Magnoliopsida > Fagales > Casuarinaceae > Casuarina > Casuarina cunninghamiana. The sequence continues at coordinate 19,462,798 of CM052370.1, read as the reverse complement.
TATGTAAAGCTTATAAAGACATGAGGGGACAAAGATAGAAATTTAGATGATGAAATGGTAACAAAGCGTGATAGTTAGATCATGATAAAAAAAGAATCACACGTAAAGTACTTAATCTTTTACTAAATATAGATGTGATAAAAATAAAGGGATTGATGCCAAAATAATATTGAAATGAGTTGGCTCTTTCTACAATTATAAAAAGTTCCACAATCAAATATAAAAGTGGTAAGTATAAATGGAAGTAGTCACACAGACATATCTAAATTTCACTAATTGTGCCACATCAACTATATTCAATCTCAACACAATTCCATAAATATGAAAAAGCTTATTTAGACATGAAGGGAAAAAGATAGAACATAAGAATAATGTATCAAAGTAGAAATCAATATGACACATTGGACATCTACCTAATTAGCAAAGCAATTAAAAATCCAACATGCAATGAGGTGAATGTTAAAGAAAAGGACTTACAGGATTTTGCATCTCTTCATTGACTCCAAATTTTACAAGCATTGAATTTACTAGCATTGAAAAGTGATTTTGAAGAAAAGGTCCAACTCCAAGCTGTAAAAAGAAAGCATGGTAAGATTAACATATACTATACATCAAATGAAACATGTTCAATTACTTTCAAGTAATGTGAAGTATACTCACCACTAATCCATATAAAGCAAAATAGAAGACACCTTTCTTTTTAGTTGGCAACGTCTTCAATCCCTATGAATAAACATGAATAAACTGCTCTATTTGCAAGTTTATGGGATATTTATTCCTTTTTTTTTATTTTCTTTTTATGGTCTCCTTGTTTTTTCAACCATTTGTTCTAATGGCAATGGCTAGAGACAAATTGTTGCCTTCATTTTTTGCTGAAATTAGTGAATGCACACAACTTCTTGTGAAGAGCATCCTTGTAACTAGTATCTTTGCAACTACTCTAGCATTCTTTATGGATGTTGCAAAATTGGCAGGTATGGTAAGTGGTCTTATGTGTGTGGACTAAAGATAGCTATATGAAATATGACATCCTTTCTATACATGCATATATATATTTCTTTGTTGGGTATAGGTCAGTGTGGGCAGGTTGCTAGCATTTACCATAGTTGTAGTTTCAGTTTTGTTACTCATGTATGTCCCACCAAATGAGGTTCCACTTCCATTATTACATCTTAAGAGTCTATCAACTCAACATCATTGAAGTTCAGCTATGATACTTGGGAAGTTAAAGACCCTACTAGCTATTTTCATAGTAGTCAATTACATGACCAAGGTGCTACTTTACTTGGAGGTCCTTTAATTAAGAAGCAAGAAGCTCATGGTAATACTATTGAAATGCTCTTCGTTTTGTGATTTTAACTGGTAATTGATTTACAAAACTATATAATGGCATGTACATTTTAGGCTACTTACTACCTTTACATCTGTTTAATCCCTTTACATCTGTGTAAGGAAACAATCTTGGATCCAAGAACTCCAATGTCAACCCATGCTTCCAAGTCCACATCATCTTTTCGGTGCTAAAAAAAGAAGAAACCCAAGCCCTCTTCACTAAATAATGGAAAAACCAAATATCAAAAAGAACAAGAGTAAAGTTGGTGGGCCCTTCAGCTTTATATCTATAATTTAGGTATAAATGATAAATTATTGAGATATTTATAGCTTTTTTTTTTTATAGATGCACATCTTATCTAGTATAAATTTAAAAAAAATAAGAAAGAAAAGATAGAGTTATTAATTAGCATTTATGCTATGTTGGAAATTTATTTGATCACATTTTATGCCACCTCTATAGAAAAAATTCAAGACCCATTTGATATTGACATGATAAAATAGTTGATATATTAGAAATAATAGAAAAAAAGACTTAACAAAATCTATTGGTAAATACAAGGACGAAAAACACATTTTAACATTAAAAGCTTAATAATGGATATATTAGAAATTGCACATCGTTATGAAATACTCTAAATAGGAATGACTTTTTTTAACTAAAGATCAAATGTCTCCCAATATTTATTAAGAAATTTATCCCGCAACCTAAGTAATAGAGCTTATTAAATATCAATAAACATGAAAAACAAGAAGACCAGCAAAATAAAGTAATACCTCTGCCAAGAAATTCAACGCGGTCACGCTTTCCTAGAGTCCATCTCTTGGGCTTCAGCCAAGAATTTGTTGCATTCTTAGAATATGATAATACCTAAGACGTTTGTTAAAACTACTCATTTTGGTTATAAGCAAATCAACAAATCAACAAATCAAGGTTTCAATAGGAATTATGCCTAGTACTCTATATAAATTGTAGACATAGGTAATAAATAAGAGATTACTAAAGATTTAAGCAATGGAGATTTCTCAATTCTGCCACAAGGTACTTCTTAGATCATCAACATGAAACAAACTAGGAGCTAAACTCATATTTATCTTACATTGTACCAAGCATTCTCCTCAGCAAAAAGCTTGGAGATACCCTAACAAGAAACCAAGGTTACTAGCACTAGAAAAGTATCATGAGTGCTTTGACACAAACATACAAGCAGAAAATATAAAAGAGAAGAGAAGTTTTAGAATAAAAAAAAAAAACAAATGACGCTAGAACTTTTGTGCCTAAATAGATCAAGGTTAGATCTAAATAGAAAAACTTTAAAAGCATCAAATACTGTATGATCATCATTTTACCCAAAATCTAAACAAATCACACAAATCAAATAAATAAATAAAAGCTTAGAAGACGATGGTATCATCTCAATGCCATAAAAAGAAGAAAAATAATGTTTGCATGAGAATTAGGTAATGGGTCTTACATTCTTTTGTGTTTAGAGTGAAAAGGAATTGACTACACTCATGCCTTAAAAAAATAAAAAAGCAACTTCACTAAGGAATACGTCTACATTAGGAGGCCTTAAGTATAGGCATTTGTGTACTAGCATCTTTTAATTGTCAAATTCATCAAAACCCATAATTACAAAACCAAACAAAGCATATCTAGCTATCAAAAGTCTTAAATGATGTAATCTTAAGGTGAAATTGATCGTGTAGAACATGCCCAATACAGAAGTTTTATTCATATGAATTATTGTGCATCATATTAGTACATACGCGATAGGACTCAAGGTTAACTGGTAAAAAACCTATTTTACTAAATTCAAGCATGTCAGCTATTAGTACATCTTATATTTGAAAAAATAGATGTGACATCGGGTACAGTTTCTCACAAGAAACAACACAATGGTACTTATATTCATTGATTAGTCAAGCAAAGTTAAGCGCACAAGATTTTCTAAAGTCAATTTATAGAATGTAGCCTACATGAAAATTATAAAGTACCTATAAAATAAAGGAGACTCCAATAATGTGCATTGCCCATTTAACAAATTAGGCTACCCAATATCCACCCTTCCATCTTCTATGAGCATAAATTTTCTCACTACCCTATATCCCTAAGTAACACCTATTAGGATCATTTCTACAAGCAAAAATATGAAGACCTATAAGAAGAAAACAAGAAATCCAAATTACTCATAAATGTACCTATTTGAAAAGAATCACACATAAATTAGTTTATTCTCTTCTACTAAATATAGAGGTGCTGAAAAGAATGGAATTGATGCCAAAATAGATTTTTTAAAGTCAATTTTTAGAATGTGGCCTATATGAAGATTATAGAGCACTTGTAAAATAAAGGTAGCTTCAATGATACGCACTACTCATTTAACAAATTGGGCTACACCAACATCTACCCTTCCATCTTCTATGAGCACAAATTTCCTCACTACCCTAAAGTAGTTTCTTCTTTTCTACTAAATATAGAGGTGCTGAAAAGAATGGAATTGATGCCAAAATAGATTTTTTAAAGTCAATTTTTAGAATGTGGCCTACATGAAGATTATAGAGCACCTATAAAATAAAGGTAGCTTCAATGATACGCACTACTCATTTAACGAATTGGGCTACACCAACATCCACCCTTCCATCTTCTATGAGCACAAATTTCCTACCCTAAAGTAGTTTCTTCTTTTCTACTAAATATAGCAGTGCTGAAAAGAATGGAACTGATGCCAAAATAGATTTTTTAAAGTCAATTTTTAGAATGTGGCCTACATGAAGATTTTATAGAGCACCTATAAAATAAAGGTAGCTTCAATGATACACACTACTCATTTAACAAATTGGGCTACACCAACATCCACCCTTCCATCTTCTATGAGCACAAATTTCCTCACTACCCTAAAGTAGTTTCTTTTTTTCTACTAAATATAGAGGTTCTGAAAAGAATGGAACTGATGCCAAAATAGATTTTTTAAAGTCAATTTTTAGAATGTGGCCTACATGAAGATTATAGAACACCTATAAAATAAAGGTAGCTTCAATGATACACACTACTCATTTAACAAATTGGGCTACACCAACATCCACCCTTCCATCTTCTATGAGCATAAATTTCCTCACTACCCTAAAGTAGTTTCTTCTTTTATACTAAATGTAGAGGTGCTGAAAAGAATGAAATTGATGCCAAAATGGATTTTTTAAAGTCAATTTTTAGAATGTGGCCTACATGAAGATTATAAAGCACCTATAAAATAAAGTTAGCTTCAATGATACACACTACTCATTTAACAAATTGGGCTATACCAACATCCACCCTTCCATATTCTATAAGCACAAATTTCCTCACCACCCTAAAATAGTTTCTTCTTTTCTACTAAATATAGAGGTGCAGAAAAGAATGAGATTGATGCAAAAATAGATTTTCTAAAGTCAATTTTTAAAATGTGGCTTAAATGAAGATTATAGAGCACTTGTAAAACAAAGGTGGCTTCAATGATGTGCAATGCCCATTTAACAAATTGGGCTACGCCAACATCCATCCTTCCATCTTCTATAAGCATAAATTTTCTCACCACCCTGTATCCCGAAGCAATATCAACTAGGTCTCCATAGCTGCAGAAGTAGGAATAATGGCACTGGAAATAATATTGTTTCCATAAAGTAGAGATCCAGAAACGGGTTCACGAATACCATCAATATCCACCGGAGGAGCAGCAATGAAAGCAATAATAAATACAGAAGTTGCAGTCAATAAGGTAGGGATCATTAAAACACCAAACCATCCAATGTAAAGGCGGTTTTCGGTGTTGGTTATCCAGTTACAGAAGCGACCCCATAGGCTTTCGTTTTCGCGTCTCTCTAAAATTGCAGTCATGGTAAAATCTTGGTTACTTGTAAATGTACCTATTTGAAAGTTAGAACATCCTTGAAATGGTAACAAAGCATGATAGTTAGATGCCAAGAGGTTATGATAGAGAAAGAATTACACATAAAGTAGTTTCCTCTTTTCTACTAAATATGGAGATGATGAAAAGAATGGGATTGATGCTAACATAGATTTTCTAAAGTTAATTTCTAGAATGTGGCCTACATGAAGACTATAAAGCACCTGTAAAATAAAGGTGGCTCCTATGATGCGTGCTACCCACTTAACAAATTAGCTACACCAACATCTACCCTTTCATCTTTTGTGAGCACAAATTTTTTTAGCACCCTGTATCCCGAAGCACCCCCTACTAAGATTATTCCCACAAGCAAAAATATGAAAACCTGCAAGAAGAAAATGAAAAATCCAAATTACTCGTAAATGTACCTACTTGAAAGTGGGAACATCCCTAAAATGGTAACAGAGCATAATAGTTAGATGCCAAGAAGCCATGATAGAAAAAGAATCACACATAAAGTAGTTTCTCTTCTACTAAATATAGATGTGATGAAAAAAAGGTGATTGATGCCGAAATAATATTGAAATGAGTTGGCTCTTTCTACAATTATAAAAAATTCCACAATCAAACATAAAAGTGGCTAGTATAAATAGTATAAATGGAAGTAGTTGCACATAGACATATCTAAATTTCTCTAATTATGCCACATCAACTGGATTCAATCTCAGCATAATTCTATAAATATGTAAAAGCTTATAAAGACATGAGGGGACAAAGATAGAAATTTAGATGATGAAATGGTAACAAAGCGTGATAGTTAGATCATGATAAAAAAAGAATCACACATAAAGTATTTTAGCTTTTACTAAATATAGATGTGATAAAAAGAAAGGGATTGATGCCAAAATAATATTGAAATGAGTTGGCTCTTTCTACAATTATAAAAAGTTCCACAATCAAATATAAAAATGGCAAGTATAAATGGAAGTAGTCACACAAACATATCTAAATTTCTCTAATTGTGCCACATCAACTGGATTCAATCTCAGCACAATTCCATAAATATGTAAAAGCTTATTTAGACATGAAGGGATAAAGATAGAACATAAGAATAACGTATCAAAGTAGAAATCAATATAACACATTAGACATCTACCTAACTAGCAAAGCAATTAAAAATCCAACATGCAATGAGGTGAATGTTAAGGAAAAGGACTTACAGGATTTCGCGTCTCTTCATTGACTCCAAATTTTTCAAGCATTGAATTTACTAGCATTGAAAAGTGATTTTGAAGAAAAGGTCCAACTTCAAGCTGTAAAAAGAAAGCATGGTAAGATCAACATATACTATACATCAAACAAAACATGTTCAATTACTTTCAAGTAATGTGAAGTATACTCACCACTAATCCATATAGAGCAAAATAGAAGACACCTTTCTTTTTAGTTGGCAACGTCTTCAATCCCTATGTGATTAAAGCCAAATATGACAACAATGAACCTGGTTGACATCTACTTTGGTATGTTCTGGGGTTTTAATTTTGAAAAATCTAGTGAGTTTATAACCTTGTTGGTGTCAACAAGCCATGAACTTGACCAACACGCAAATCATTTTTCATTCTTAGCCCATGCAATGCAAGTTTGATTAAGTGAGGAAACAAGCTTTACTAGCTTTGTATTTATGAAAATTAAAGATGCCTGGTGGTACCTTCTATTATGGGCACCACCCATATAGGCTTACACAAAATCTAGTTCCTCAATTGTTGAAAATAATTCATTATCAACACTATAAGGCTTTTATCTACATAATATTTATGGCAAATTATAAGGAAACTCGACACGAAAGTGGATGGTTTCATTGCTATTTATTACACTCAACTGAACTACTCAAGCACATAAGGAAAATTCAAATCACATACTTGCAACAAGTTTTTGGACATCCAACTTGTCAAATAAAAAATTATGAATTGTCTCCTTTTATGGTCATCACAATATTGAAAGTTTTACTTTCTAAATATCATTCCTACCTAAGTGTACAAAGCTCCATTTACAATAAAATGATTTTTCTCCCATTCATCAATTGTTGCAGATGTACTAAATGAGGAAAGAAGGTAGAAATTTTGCTGGTTAGACTGTAATGTTGACGTGTATTGGGATTTTTCTCCTTGATTATGAGGCTTAGAATTTGGGTCTTCCCTGGTGGTCTTGGGATTTAGTACTTAAGCTGCACTTTGGAAGATATTTGTGGCCTTGGAATCAAATTCCTTGATGCTTCCTACAGATTTGAAGTTGGGATAAAAATGATTTTTAATTTTTTGTGAAGACGATAATTTTTGTACTAGATTTTAAGCTACTGGGCTTCAGCACTTCTCAGATAAAGCCATGAAATATTTAAATCATGGAAACGTCTTAGGATTTTATTGCATAATTCTGCTAGTTCATGGATAGATGTTAAGTATCCAAAAAAATTAAATTTGTAGGACGTGGTAAATTTTATCAGTTACAATGTAAGTTCTCCTACTAATTGGGTGTGTGTGTGTGAGTTTGAAAGAAATAATTTGCTTCTATAGCAATGGCAAGTCTCTTCCCTATATTCACCGAATGGTCTGAGTTCTCCCCTCCTCCCTTCTCCCTTTTTAGTAACTTATAGAGTTATTTACTTGAATCGCAGCTATCGTCGATTCACATCATGTGGAATTGGTGGTACCCTTCTTCTGTCTGGACTGGTTGTTTTGACCTGTATAGATCAAGATGATGCCTGGGACAGCTTTGGGCGTATAGGAGGTAACTTCATCATTACCACACGTGCAGTTGATTACTTGACAAAGTTAATCTAAAAGATATCGTAACCTTTCAATATGTTTTATCCACGGATGTTTAATGAAAAATGACTATGGGTGTTGGGGATAGGTTGTACTTGGGCTTGAGAACATGATATCAAGATATTTTATTTTATTGTATTATAATATATTTTGAGGTAGCCATATATAGATCCATCCAGGTACAAGTTGAAGATCTCCAGAAGATATTTTGAAGTATCAACATATACCTAGGATATTCTCTTGTTCCATCCATAAATGACATTTTCTAATACGTGTGACTCCTCCATGACTGCCTGACATTTATCCTAAAAATAGGAGTTAATGGGAGAAACTGAAAAGGTTAGTTCGTATTGGGATAAGGCCTGCTTCCGGATGCTGTGTCTTATATCAAATCTAATTTGTTTGATTTTCTTTGCTATTGATTACCCAGCATGTGGGTGGGACTGATATGCCAATCTCTTTGAAGTCATTCAGTAATTTGTACCAAATATAAAATGTTGTTTAATTATTTATTATTTGTAGCTTAACTGTTCGGATATGAGTCTACGTGGCAGCCATGACCATGTGGCTGCCACATCACTAGCTCTGAGAGGCAGCAGAGAAGCACGCGTTTGACTTCTCTGCTGCCCGCCTGCACCACCCAGCCTGCAGCACGCAACCTACAGGAAGACACATCCTGGACCTCCGGACAAGGATTTTAGGTTTAGGTTTCGGTTTCTCCGTTTTTTGTCTATAAAGGCTTTTGTTTGTATGTTCATAAAATCATCATGGGAACAACTTATCCCATTACATTGTAAACGAGTTTTCTCTCCTTTAATAGAGTTTTATTCTCATCTATGTGTTCCAACCATTCTGTTTACATGGTATCAAAGAGCCCAGGTTATCAATCCTGAGTTTTGAGTGGCCCTAAACGACCTGTCAATGGTTAAAAACCAATTTTTGTTGATGCATTAGATCTGACAATGCATCTGATTTTTTCAACTCTCATACTAAACAATTATTCTCATCACGAGGCATTATCCATGAGAGTTCTTGTGTTCACACCCCTCAACAAAATGGGGTTGTGGAACGCAAGCATCGGCATCTACTTGATGTTGCACGAGCTCTGAAATTTCAGAGCTCCATGCCTGGAAAATTTTGGGGCAAATGCATTCTCACTGCCACATATCTCATCAATAGGATGCCCTCCTCCGTTTTGCACGGACTCACTCCTTTTGAAAAATTATTTGGAAAATCACCACCCCTCTCACATCTTAGAGTTTTTGGTTGCATGTGTCATGCCACCACTGTGGGGCCTCAGGACAAGTTTGCCCCACGGGCTATTCCCAGTGTCTTCATGGGATATGCTCAAGGTCAAAAGGGCTATCGGCTTTACAATGCCGAAAGTCGCAAGTTTTTTGTAAGTAGGGATGTAAAATTTTACGAGGACATTTTCCCTTTTTCCCACATAGGTCCCAAGACGCATTCTACTATGCAGGGTCCCTTGGCTCCACCTGATCTTGAGGTTCCTACACCACCATCTCCGGAACCCCCCATTGAGTCACTACCTCCCACAGTTGACTCTTCACCTTCCGCTCCAGCTCCACCATCGAGCCGGACTCCCGTTCCTTTACCACCTTCCGCCGATTCATATGATATCTTTTCTGATGATGACCTACCATCCTCGGCGAATGATCTTCCCTCCACTTCCACATCTGCTCCACCTCCCAGACGATCCACTCGGGCCACCCGACCACCACTTTGGTCGACCGACTATGTCTGTCCTACTATCCATCTCTCTGAGAGTGACTCTTCCACCTACCCACTCTCTTCCTACCTCTCCTATGCCCATCTTTCCCCTTCTTCCCAACACTTCATTGCCTCCATCTCCACAGACACTGAGCCTCTCTATCACCATGAGGCTGTTGACAATCCTAGATGGCAAGAAGCCATGGCACAGGAAATCAAAGCATTAGAAGACAATGACACTTGGGACATTGTGGACTTGCCCCCTGGCCGCAAGCCCATTGGGTGTAAGTGGGTGTATAAGATCAAGTATCAAGCTAATGGCACAGTAGAACGGTACAAGGCCCATCTCGTAGCTAAAGGCTATAGTCAGAAGGAAGGTGTCGATTATCACGAGATCTTTGCTCCTGTTGTCAAGCACATCACCATCCGATGCGCTCTATCCCTTGCCGCCCAGAATCATTGGGGGATCCATCAGATGGACGTCACCAATGCCTTCTTACAGGGCGATCTTCATGAAGATGTATACATGCGACTTCCCCTTGGAGACCCACATGAGCACAGTGGGAAAGTCTGCAAGTTGAAGAAATCTTTATATGGCCTAAAACAAGCTGCTCGGCAATGGTATGCCAAGTTCACCAATGCCCTTCTCGCAGCTAGTTATCAGGATTCCATGCATGACACCTCCTTGTTTGTACGACGTCGAGGTAATCTCATCGTACTCCTTCTCATTTATGTTGATGACATCCTCATCACGGGCAGCGATCTTGATGGGATTCGTGAGCTCAAGGAGCATCTTCATTCAGTTTTTCATATCAAGGACTTGGGAGATCTCAAGTATTATCTTGGGATTGAGGTCCTACAAGATCCTCAAGGGCTCCAGTTAAGTCAACGTAAGTATATCTTGGAGCTGATTGATGAGCTTGGGCTTGGGGGAGCCAAACCAGTTGACAATCCCATGGACACCAATCTCTCATTGACTACACCACAGTATGATCAGGGGGCACCGATCCCTCATGATGATGATCCTCTCTTAGCAGATCCTTTGAAATATCAACAGCTCATTGGGAAGTTGAACTATCTCAACGTCACAAGACCGGACATTTCTTATGCAGTTCACAACTTAACACAATTCATGCACTCCCCGAAGAAGTCCCATTGGGAAGCTGCGATTCGAGTGGTCAGATACTTGAAGAGTTGCCCTGGAACAGGCCTACTCATCCCCGCCACAGGGGGATATCAGATGAGAGCTTACTGTGATTCTGATTATGCCACATGTAAAGTTGGTAGAAAATCAGTTACTGGATTTTGTGTCATGCTTGGGGACGCCTTGATTTCTTGGAAAAGCAAGAAACAAGCAGTCGTCTCTTTATCTTCCACTGAGGCAGAGTATCGAGCCATGGCGCTCACCTCATGTGAGATCATTTGGTTATTAGGGCTTCTGGGAGATATGGGAATTGATATTCCCCATCCTGTTACCTTGTATTGTGATAACAAGGCCTCCATGGAGCTAGCAGCCAACCCTATGGTCCATCAGAGGACCAAACACATAGATGTAGATTGCCATTTCATTCGAGAAAAGATTCGGCGAGGACTTATCAAGACCAAACATGTTGGAACCAAGGATCAGCTAGCCGATATTTTAACCAAGGCCCTCGGGGCAAATCAGCATCTTCATCTCCTTCGCAAGCTAAATGTCGTTAACACATATCAACCTTTAGCTTGAGGGAGCCTGTTCGGATATGAGTCTACGTGGCAGCCATGACCACGTGGCTGCCACATCACTAGCTCTGAGAGGCAGCAGAGAAGCACGCGTCTGACTTCTCTGCTGCCCGCCTGCACCACCCAGCCTACAGCACGCAACCTGCAGGAAGACACATCCTGGACCTCCGGACAAGGATTTTAGGTTTAGGTTTCGGTTTCTTCGTTTTTTGTCTATAAAGGCTTTTGTTTGTATGTTCATAAAATCATCATGGGAACAACTTATCCCATTACATTGTAAACGAGTTTTCTCTCCTTTAATAGAGTTTTATTCTCATCTATGTGTTCTAACCATTCTGTTTACATTAACTAAGTTCCTACAATAAGCGTATAACTTGATATAGGGCATTTCTACATTTTTAACTTTACTTGGGATGATATTATGACCTCTTTTCAGGTTTTGTTTGCCCATTGGTGCCGCTACTTCCTATTACTTGCATTCTCATCAATGTTAACCTACTCATTAATCTTGGGTGAATAGCTGGTCAAATTATCCACTATTTACCAATTATTAATCCCATCAACTTTTCTTTTAGTTGGTTTTCTCTATCATGGATTTGTTTTTGGGAATGGGGTGAATTCATCCTCAAACTGTTTTAAAGAATTTGTTTGTAGTATAATGAACCAAACTAAGGAAAGTGGATTCATTTGTTGCTGATAGATAAGCAACTTCGAGGGAATAATTTTTTCTCCTACTCTAACATATCTCACAACATCATGGTTTAAATCATTCATTAATCAGTTGTATGAGGAATAGTGTCAGTGGTCAAGTGCTTTATTGCATTCGAATCAGTGGAAAACAAATAAACAAAGAAAAGCGATGTGGAATTATGTTATATGATTACTGCAAAATCTATTTGTTTCTGACACTCATTATGATAAATCCTTATGCTTGTTTTGATGTACCGTTTCCAGAGCCGCAAGTTGGGCACGTGTTTCTGTGTGGCTGATAGCAGGAGTGCTTGTTTATGCGATTTATGGGAGAAGAAACAGCTCGTTGCGGGACGCAATCTTATGGGCCAACAACTCATGCTGAAGAAATCTATCGAAGGCCTGTGAGCAACTTGCTTTAGCCACCGTATAACTAAAAGCCTTCTTAGTCCTTGTATGGGCTCCTAAGTCCCATGTTGTACTATAGAAAACCTCGTTATGGGCCTCGATTCCTTCTCATTCTTCATTGTCTGTAACATTATCGTCATGCTCTCTTTTTGTTTGTATCATAGGGCTTGTTCAAGCACCGTAAATAGTTTGCGAATGAAATCCCTTCTTGATTCAGTGAACCTGCTCTTTTACGTATAGTAAACACTATTAAAGATAAATTTTTGAGACAAAGCTGCGTTTTCAATGCGGTAAATGTTTAACCACAATTTCATGCTAATGTGGTTATCTAAGCTTTTGTGATTAATATGTAACATAAATATTCTAAATATCTTGCATGCTATAGTTGAGTGTGCATAATCTAATATTGAAAGGATTTTTTTTAAAAAAAATATGAATTACCTCATTACTTTTGGCATACAACATTCACAAGTTCAATACAAGCAATTCAGAAGTTCTATTTAGGATATTTTAACATTGTTTAGTTAACATCAAAATCAATTTTAACGCATATGCTATTGTTTACATATGTGTATAAACTCTTATGTTTTGTAAATAAATTTATATTAGTTGTATGTAACATAAAATTAGGTTTATGAGTCATTTAAAACAATTTAAATTATTATTGTTGCTAATCACTGCAAGATATGCTAAAAGTGTGATAAAATGTGGTAGAAATTTCATTATAGACATAAAACGGAAAAGAAAATCAAATAAATATAAAATAATGGATGTACTTTAACCCTTTGTGCTTGAGTGACAATTGTATAAAATTTACCTCTAAAGTTAGGAAAACTTTCTCTTTCTTTTTATTTTCATGATTATTGTTAAGATGTGAATGAATCTTACATTGTTGAAAAAATATATATAAAAATTCATACATATATAATAATAAATGTTACCCATGTTTAAGTTAACTTTTGACTTAAAAAAAATAAGAATTTGAACAATTATAGAACTTTTATCCATCTTCGGATTTAGAAACTATACGCAAAGATTGGATTCATTTCTCTCCATTTTATAAAAATACAAATAACTTTTCACGGGTGGCTCATTTAGAAAGGAAGAGGAACTCAAACTACCATATCCTTTATAAAATAAATCCCAGCCATTGACATCCTTTTCTACATTCATTTGGAAGGCTTTTTGCTTCTTCTTCTTCTTCTTTAGTTCCACAGAGAGTTACTTGAAGATGATAATTTTAACTATGCTTTCCTCTAGTCCCTTCCCATTGTCTCCATGCTTCTTTACTTATGACATACTTAATCTAATAGTGCAAAGGAAACAATTGAATTCTTTCATGACTTTAAATTGAAAACTTTTCATAAATGTTACAAGGCACACCCTTAAACTTTACATTGAAAAGTTTGGAAGTAGGAAATAATGTTGGAGATTTATGAACATTTAGGAAATTTAATTCAAATGTCCAACTTTAAATAAAGGAATTCATAATAGTAATTTGTAGTATTTCTTTCAAAAAATAAAAAATAAAAGAAGAATGGGCTGCAAATTTTATGGTGGCATGTTTTCAGCTCTTGGGGCTATTGTTTGAACACAATTCTAGACAAGTAGATATGTGAAAGAATGCTTGATTGTGTGGACACAACAAAACAAAAATGGATTGAGAAGTATAAATGACAAAGAAAGAAGGGGCATGGGAGGGGTGAAAGGTTGGGAGGAAGGATTATGCTTTGCATAATTTTTAGTTTAGGGCATGGCCTTGTAGAAGGAGCTTGAGGTTTACAAGGTAATAAATCTTATAAATTGCTATGTTGCCCTTAATCATTTGTCATGTATCACTTGTACTTTTGTCAACACAAAATTACATGTCAATAGTTACTTTGAATTTTCCTTATCAAGGGCAGCATAGCAATTTATTGAAATAAAATGATGAATCAATTAGGAATATATCCCATCTTAGTGGGAGAACCAACCTTTGTGCAGTTTGAGAGTTTTGTATTGCTTGAAAATCATATTCTCTTTATTTTTTCATTTTTTCCTAGTACTTCTCCCACTTTCTATATAGTTTGATGAGGCTTTTATATTTCTCTACCTTTGCAGGATGAGCGGTATTCTAAGTATATAGGTATGATGGCAGTCGTGCTTATGACATATGGCCGTCATGTTCCTATCATCTCTTACAGGTAAACAATCCAAATAATGTTTTGATTAAATATTTTTGAATATCAATTTTTATTATTATTACTTTTTTATATCATGGTGTGATACTCTTTATCCTTAAAGCATAGGATTTCAATTGGTTCATACACCGCTCTACATGGTTCGAGTGCATAGTTGGATGCAACAGCTTAGTAATGGATAAATAATTAGAAGCCCCAAGGCATGGGGAATTGCACAAGTAGCTTGTGTCTTTTGAAAATATTCAATTCATGTGGGAGTTTCTACTCAGCCCTTGACTTATGTTTCTCTTTCTTTAGCTTATCTTTTTTTTTTTCCTACCTATTTGTTTCCTAATTCTTTTATACAAAAGACTCACAATGCTCTGTATTTTTCATCACCCAGTTCTCATTGTTGGACAGAGCTGAAGTTAAGAACATGATTTTTAGAGTCCTTGAAAACTTTATTTTATTTTATTTCATTTTTGTCTCTTGATTGATGGAGATTCTTTTAATTCCTATCAATTAACACAAGCTTCGTGCTCAAATGTTCCTAATCTATATGAAAAAGTGTGCTCTTACGGGCTTACTTCTATTATAAGGCCGTATCATTACACCTTGTTATCATGCATTTCATCTACAACAAAATCTTTTAATTTTTGCTTATAAAGTTCAATTTTTTATTTGGATGGGGGCCTGCCTAATTCCCTTTTGGGGTGGCACACTATGGGCCTTGGATCCTTTCTTTGGCAGGCTTTTGTCTTGTGCCATACCTGATTAAATCTATTTCATGGTTAGTAATTTCTTCTGGTCTAATTTTTTATTGCTGGACTGGGCGGCTAGTTGATAAGGATTCTATATCATGCCTAATATATGGCAATGACACCTAAAATAATAGTGGGCTTGATCGGTTTGAGTCTCGGAAGAAACCGTGGGCAGATCTAGTCAGTGTGAAATGTACATCAGAATTTGGGGAACCTTTTGTTTTGTATTCAGTTCCTAGCATTTTCGAACTTGCCGTAGTTTTGTCAGTACAGTTCCCATAATAAAGGTGAATAGTGTTGCTTATTGTTTTGTACGTCGTTGGGAGTACGGCAAAATAATATTTAACATCAGTTTGCGGGCTCGACTTGCCAGTTCTTTAGGCACTGGTACCTTTAAAGAATGCCAAGTACAAGTTACAAAGATTTTGAAATTCCTGGAACACCATGTATCGGTAAAACGCCAAATTGTATCACATGTATATTTTTCATCGTCTTCAACTGTCTCATTTTTTGGCATTCTCTCTAAAACTTAAGAGAGTCAACATCATTTTCATATCTAATAAAACACAAATAATAGATGGTTATGTGATTTTTATGTTTATATGCATATATATATATATATATATATGATGTACTCGGGGTGAATTTAGGACCCACATGATTTTTTGGTTTGGTGTAAAAAGGGTATACCAATTTGAATGAGTTTCTTGAGCAAAAGAAAATGTTAGGTCAGGGGTGGGCCAGATGAAAGGAGAAGGTCCTTTTAAATCAAGTATTTTGGTTATGAATAACTTGAGAGTGACCATACTAAGATGTTTAATTATTCATTTGAATACGAAGTATGTTAACTCAAGAATGGATCTGGACAACAGAGCAGGTAACAGGGGGATCCAGGATCCTCGACGAAATCGACCCAATCGATTGGGATCCGATTCTTACATGGTTAGCCTATGGTGGCAATCGGTCAGAAACAACACTAATCGGGTGAGAAAGCTTTAAAGATTCAAAGTCATTCGATGCAAAAAGGAGACAAGAGAGTTCAAATTCCAGCCTGCCCCCTTTAAGCCCATACTCCCCTTATTTATCTAGGTCGGGTGCCCTGCCTTCCCTGGTGGCAGAGGCTTGCCCGCTAGCTGCCCTACTGTCCAACAGTACTGTGGTACTGCAGATGTTGGCCTGTACTAAGCGGACGAGAGTACATGGCCCAACAGTTAAGTTGAAGCCCATGTGTAGACTTGGAAACTGCTTAGTGGTCAGTGCTGGTCTGGACAGCCTCAAGCGAAGTGTTCGTAGTTTACGTCTTCTTAGGGGAGTACAGCCATTGGAGCTGTTAACAAAGCACTTAACATTAAGAGTTTATTGTTCCCAAAGTCTTGGCTAGCATATGTAAAAGCAGGATTTATTGATGTTTGTTTGCGTTTGTATCTATTAATTAATACTTTGCTTCTAGCTATGTTTCCATCTTTGTATTACATTATTTAATTGTTAAGTTGTTGTTATCTCGTGGTGTATACATAATTAAATTTTAATTAACTCTTCCAATGGAGCTTCTACTATATGCTCCAATACATCCAGTCTTGGGCTTTTGAGTGGCATTTTTGTGGATTATGGCTGTTGGAACGACTTTATGTGCTTCATTTTGGTTAGAGCTTACTGCTTTCGAGCTTACCAATGAGCGCTATAATGAGCTATCTCTAAAGTTTGAGATTTGTTACTGAATTAAATAATTGTGTACCTTACTTGGAATCCTATCTCTCAACTATAACTTGATTTATATCATAGAAAGTTTGGTTGTTATTTGTAATGATTGTCTAGCATTTGATATAAAGTTTAATTTAAATTTATATATTTGGTTATATGAAGTCATTTGAAATTACTGTCAAATGCAAACAAAGAAAACTTTTTTATTGCCCTTGACCTTTATACTCACAAGTTTTTATTGATACTTGATATCTCATTAATAATTTCCTTTAATAGGTATCAAAGTTTTTGTATCATAAATAGAAATGATGGGTGACTCAAGTCTCTTTTTATTTTATGCAAACCTTTCTTATGGGAATTCCTTTGCCGCTTGGTAGAGAACATAAAATCTACTACCAATGTTATCTCCATAAGCCTTCTGGGGAGCTACTATTAACATTTATGAGTTTATTGGCTGAAAATAAGTTTTGTCAGCGGCTGATAGCATGTTAAAGTAATAGTTACTTATAAGATCCTAATTTTCACTTTATTTGGCAGACATAAGGTAGACGAGACCTGTTACACTATTGATTAAGTATTTGTTAGCATAGATTGACCTAGAAGCTTTTTGTATTTTCAACTTGAGAAGTAACCGCAGTAACCCCAGCTAATGGACATTTGCATGGATCCCTCAGCTTGCTCGCTTCCCTCCATATGCTCTCCATCTCGATTGAACAAGCACGAGGGCTTCGCAAGCGGGCTCTTGGTTCTTCTATGAAGAAGACGGGGCTTTAGGTCTCGGTCAAAGAGGTGACCTTTTTGAAAGTGGTTATTTTATTTTATTAATTCTTATTATGTTGAACTCTTATTTTAAATTTTATTTATTTTTCTATTTTTTGCTTTTTTATCTTCAATTTATTTTAATTTTTTATATGTCACCATTACGAATCAGTGGCTTCCAGCATATGGGTTTCGGTTTTTGGTCTTTTTCCGGTCGAGATGGGCTTCCAACATATTTAGTGTGGCTTTTACGGCGAGTAACCACCGGCCATGTGTAACGCTCGGGGGCAAGATCCCCTGGATACTTTGCAGGTCGACCAGAGAGATAGAATCCACAGGGAGAGCTGGGTTGCTTGAGGTAGACGATGAGCCGGGTTTTGTGAGATCGGGTCAATTTCAAGTGGATATTCCAAAAGTGTATTAACTTTTTTTTTATTGGGAAAAGCTGCTTTTTTTCTTTAAACATAAAATGGGTTCTTTTGAGGCCTATTTACAAAGTCCAGCTTAGACGGAGTGAGAGTCATATGTCCTTCCTCGTCACCTTGAGAGAGAGAGAGAAGGAGGGAGAGAACACTGCTTGTCCTTCTTCCTCGAAACTTAATCGACACGAACACGGTGAAGACGGAATGAAGAACTGTGGCCCTTACGACACTCCGCTGTTTGTCAGAGTTTTTGATCCCAACACGAACTCACACCGAATGGTACACATTCTCTCTCTCTCTCTCTCTCTCGCTAGCGTCCCCCAAAAAAAGCTTACTACTTTGTTAATGGTTAGTGGGTGTTAGGCTTTGTTATTCAGTGATGTTGGTTTCTAGGGTCTATTGATGCATAAAGTTCGCATCTTGTTCTTCGTCACAATCAAAGTTGAACAAAATGCTCAGTTTTAGGTTAACAAAAGGGTTTGGTTTTAGTTGTCCGTGGCTGGGACAAGAAAAAGGTCACCTTGAGCCTACTCGATGGAGTGCTGTTATATTTCATTTCTTTTTTGTTCTTCTGGAAGTTCAAAAAAAAAAAAAAAATCTTTTTTCTTTTTTTGACATTTTCGTTACTGGATTTAACTTTGCGATGGCCGCTCCAACATGCAGCACATTTTGGCCTTCACGACAGAAGCACTGATTCTTTTCCCATATCTTATTCTACAATTAAACAATGTAGAAACTAGTAAACGTTGTAAAAGAATCGCTTAACATGTATGAATGTCAGTCGCATTAGTTCATTTTTTATGATTTAAAAGATGTTGACTTTTTTTTTTCCTACTATTACCTGCTATGGGGCGGGATGGTGGGTGAAAGAATGAGTTTTATGATCTATATTGAAGTGTATACTAGATTGCAATGAATTTCTTATATGATGTTTTGAATATTTGTAGCCTCCTTGATATTGATTAAAAACTCAATGTATTTGACATTGCAGTCCATACCAACAGCTTTTATCAAAAACTTCAAGAGCATCATACAGAATAAGGTCATTCTCTTGAATCATTCTAAGAGGCCTTGGCATGTTGAACTAGAGCAAATTGGCGATGGCTTGTTTTTTAGTAATGATTCGCAAAACTTTGCCACATATTATTTGTTGGAATGTGGAGACTTCTTGCTTTTTAGATATTTAAGAAATTTAAAGTTTGAAGTCAAAGTATTCAACAAAGATGGATGCAAGAAGGAAGTAGATGTGGATACAAGTAGTTCACATGGTCAAGATTGTGAAGTAGAAGAGTATAGATAGAGGCAGGAGTAAATAGTGCAAGGTAGCTATCAGCGTTCACCAAAAGAGGACCCACACCAAATACCTATAATTGAAATCATGGATGAGGAAGAAATTGAATTGGAAACTACACATCCTCAAGTATTACTTGCCCAAGAAAAAAGGCATTTGAGAATGGGTTTTAAGAAGAATGAAGACGCAAGCTGTGAGTTGTACTTAATACCTATTGTTTACAATAACTTGCCTTTCTTACATTCTTTGTTTAGATAACATGAATACTCATTATGGATTTAAAATGTTGTATGCTTATAGGCTCATATGAAGTTCCTCATCAATGTAAATCACAAGATCTCAAACAAAACGAGATGCCAAAAGACTCTCACTTTGTCGCATCAAAGAATCCATATTTTGTGTTGGCTATTTCTAACTATTCAAAGTACTACGTGGTGAGCTTTTGCTCTTGCATTTTTTGATTTTTTTTTCATACATTATTGTTTAGTTATCTATTGCGTAAATTAGGAGTTTTTGCGGTATGTAGAGAGGAGAGTGCATAATATTCCTTAGATTTTCATGATATATTTTGATCCCCACACTAGCTCTCTCTCTCTTACTACTTTGTTAATGGTTGGTGGGTGTTAGGCCTTTTTATTCAGTGATATTGGTGTCTAGGGTCTATTGATGCATAAAGTTCGCGTCTTGTTCTTTGTCACAATCAAAGTTGAACAAAATGCTCAGTTTTAGATTAACAAAAGGGCCTGGTTTTAGTTGTCCGTGGCCGGGACAAGAAAAATGTCACCTTGAGCCTACTCGATGGAGTGTTGTTATATTTCACTTCTTTTTTGTTCTTTTGGAAGTTCAAAAAAAAAAAAAAATTCGTTTTTCTTTTTTGACATTTTCGCTACTGGATTTAACTTTGTGACGGCCGCTTGAACGTGCAGCACATTTTGGCCTTCACGACAGAGGCACTGATTCTTTTCCCATATCTTATTCTACAATTAAACAATGTTGAAACTAGTAAACGTTGTAAAATAATCGCTTAAGATGTATGAATGTCATTCGCATTAGTTCATTTTTTATGATTTAAAAGATGTTGACTTTTTTTTTCCCTACTATTACCTGCTATGGGGCGGGATGGTGGGAGAATGATGATCTATATTGAAGTGTATACTGGATGGCAATGAGTTTCATATATGATGCTTTGAATATTTGTAGCCTCCTTGATATTAGTTAAAAACTCAATCTATTTGACATTGCAGTGCATACCAACAGCTTTTATCAAGAACTTCAAGAGAGTCATACCAAATAAGGCCATTCTCTTGGATCATTCTAAGAAGCCTTGGCATGTTGAACTACAACAAACTAGTGATAGCTTGCTTTTTAGTAATGGTTGGCAAAAATTTGTCACATATTACTTGTTGGAATGTAGAGATCCTTCACTTTTTAGATATTTAAGAAATTCAAGGTTTGAAGTCAAAGTATTCAGTAAAGATGGATGTACGAAGGAAGTAGTTGTGGATACAAGTAATTCACATGATCAAAATTATGAAATAGAAGAGTATAGACAAAGGTAGAAGCACATAGTGTAAGGTAGCTATTAGCGCTTACCAAAAGAGGACTCACGCCAAATACCTATAATTGAAATCATGGATGAGGAAGAAATTGAATTGGAAACTACACATCCTCAAGTATTACTTGCCCAAGAAAAAAGGCATTTGAGAATGGGTTTTAAGAAGAATGAAGATGTAAGCTGTGAGTTGTACGTAATACCTATTGTTTACAATTATTTGCTTTTCTTACATTCTTTGTTTAGATAGCATGAATATTCATTATGGATTTAAAATGTTATATGCTTATAGGCTCATATGAAGTTCCTCGTCAATGTAAATCATAAGATCTCAAACAAAATGAGATGCCAAAAGACTCTCACTTTGTCACACCAAAGAATCCATATTTTGTGTTGGTTATTTCTAACTATTCAAAGTACTACATGGTGAGCTTTTGCTCTTGTATTTTTTTTAATTTTTTTTCATACATTATTGTTCAGTTATCTATTGTGTAAGCTAGGAGTTTCTGTGATATGGAGAGAGGAAAGTGTGTAATATTTTTTAGATTTTTCATGATATATTTTGAGAGTGATGGTAAATGATTGATTGCGAAGTGGCACTATGGAGATGTATGTTTGCTCTTGTTCTACCTTTTAGGTATATTTTTTAGATATTCAAAGTGTCTGAGAAGATCCTTCAGATTTTGAATGTTAGATGTTATAGAGTCTTTAACTTTAACTTTAAATTTTTATCCTTTGTGAGACCTATTGGTCTTTTTGGATCAGCTTTGTCATGCTTAGCACCGAGGGAAGTTAAATTTAGAAGCATCTTCTAGTTTTAGTCTCAAATGAGTGCAGTGGAAAGAGTGCTGGATATGATTTGAATATCAATAACTAGTCCTAGAAGATCTATGATTAGGAAAGACAAGAAATAGTTTTTTCCCTTTTCTAAGATGAGCATGAATCATTTTTTTTTTCTTTTTTCTTTTTGGGTATCCTTGCAATATACTTTACAGTTTACCAAAACAACCAAACTTTCTACTTTTTTTTTTTCTTTTTTCTTTTTATTTTTGTTGTTGGATAAGTGGCTATACCATAATTGGTCTCTTGCTATTGTGTGTTAAGAGATGTTAGGGAACATATTTTTTGTAAATGTTAGAAAGAAGAGGTTTTTCATATATCATTTTCTGGTTGCAGCACGTTCCTCAAGTGGTGTTACGCCCATTGAACATCAAATTGATGCCAAATATAGCCATTCATAATCAAAT
The DNA here is from genome assembly GCA_028551485.1 of Casuarina cunninghamiana. Classification (NCBI taxonomy): domain Eukaryota; kingdom Viridiplantae; phylum Streptophyta; class Magnoliopsida; order Fagales; family Casuarinaceae; genus Casuarina; species Casuarina cunninghamiana. The sequence goes on along the minus strand of CM052370.1, from coordinate 19,440,323 downwards.
TGGAAATATGTGGGCAGTGAAAATGAACTTCCTCAATAATAGCAGAATCTATTTTGGAAAAGGGTGGCATGCTTTCATCAAAGAGAACAATGTAAAAGTGGGAGATCAATGTGTGTTTGAGTTTGTCCCTGAAAGAGAAAAATTATGCAATGAAGTGCATGTACAAATTCTTCATGGGAATGCAAGAGTAGAGAAACCTTCTCAGCATCGGCATTAAAAAAATTGTTGAAGGTAATGAGGATTTTGTGATGGACAACTCTGGTTGGTTGTTTGTTATTTTGTGAAGTAAACACACCATCTCATGACTTCAAGTCAGGGCTGTAAGGAGCTCACTCTTATGCAATCTAGATATATCTTTTGTAATTAATGCTTTGTCCTTTTCGTAGCAAACAAGTTGTTGTACATAAGCACGTGTAGTTTTTTAGTTGTTTGTAAAAGTTGGTGTTAGTAGTGGGGTGCATGTCATTTGCTTTCTTTATATGTGGTAGGAAAACTTAAAGGTGACGGTTGATTTGTTGAATCAGTTTGTAACCTTTGTATCCATCTATGAAGCTAAGGATCATTAAGTTCAATCGTCTTTTTAATTTGCTGCCTTTGCTATCCCTATTTTACACCTCCTCTATATTATAATGGGGCTTTTAGTTAATTAAAACTTAACAAGTACAACCTGCAACCGGAGCGGAAAAAGAAAAATCCTCGAGACTTTTTTGTTATTTCCTTATATCGGAGACAACACCCTAGCCTTTACAACTGCAGTTCTGATGTGCTTGTAATGGTAATATCAGTATTAGCAGGTGCAAAAACAAACATCTCCTTCAGTAACCATATCACCCTCCTCAGATCCTGCCTGCATGACTCCTTCCCCTCCCATAATCACGAAAATGGAAAGGCCTGGGACCGCTGGAAAAGCTGTTGGTGACCCCTGGGGAAGGATGCAACGAGTCAATCTCAAAGTCATCCAAAGGTGCCAGGTACCTTCTTACATATTGATCACTGGAACTCCTTGAAGGATTTCTGGCAAGCCCTGCACCAAAAAAGATGTTTTTTATTCAAGAATTGGTCCTACCATCGAGTCATGTACGTTTTTTTTATTAGGTCCAGTGTCACTTCTGGTGAGCTGGAAAAAATTACAGTAACGTAATGTCTTTCCTTGTGGGTAACAACAGTGAAGGTGTAATTCATGCGACAACAATTTCACTCTCTTTAAAAGTGGGACCAACATATACGTCCAAATACATAAGTGAGTGCATGTGAGGATGCTGCAGGTCTATCAAAACATGATTGGTTCGAAGCCGTGCGAGGAACAAAGAAATGAGTCCAAAAGCAGGGACCTCAAAATGCTTGTGGATAAATTGCATGATGAACTCCATATACAAGTTGGCCAAAGGAAATCTCTGGTACCAATAGATCGAATACAACATCCAATCCAAACTTGATCGCACTTGCAAGATATTATTATCTGCTTCTATGTGAGCATAGAACAAAGAGTTTCGGCATCTTCGGCCTTGGGAGTGAGGCCAGCCCGCACAAAATTGTCTGAAGGTGCCAAGCATTCACCAAGTATATACGCATGGCGTTCATTTGCACCAAGATATAATGCTTCACCAGGATTAAGCTGCAAATGATTAAAAAAGAAGGCCGATATGACACCATTGTCACTAGGATATTGATTTCAGTGGTTCCTTCTCTGTTAACTGCCTTACCAGATCCAAACCAAAAACCAAAGGTTTGCAACTCAATTTTTCCAGTCGACAAGAAAATGAGAGGAGCTTGGGTAAATGCGTAAGTTTCACGCTACCATAAAATACAGCTGGTTTACAATACAAATTATTAAATTTTTGTAGAAACCGCAATTTGGTTCATGTTCTCTCAACGCCTTTCTCACTTACAAATACCATGTTGATCAGAGACTATACGCAATCAGATCTAGTGTGCTGAAAATAGAAGTTTCTTAATATAAGTTGATGGTAGTTTGAAGATTCACAAGCCACTAACGATAGATCAATTTAAGAACTGGTTTTTTGGCACAGATGGGTGAGGTACGTAGAGTATAGTGGATTGAACATAGGGTTCCCAAAAATGTATAACCATAGAACATGGAATGATTTGTGAACATATAGATTTACTGATGACACGAACACTCTTTATCTTTATCTATACATATGGCGAGCTTTATAATTTGCCATTTAAAATTTAATCAATTCTCTATCAGCGGCATTTACTTTTTGGGCCACTAGTACCCACAATTATTTTTTCCATTAAGGAGAGTAACTCTTCCAACACTCTTTTTATGGTCATATTTTGTAGTGCATCAAATTTAACAAGTTTTCGATGCATGGTACTTTTCTTGTCATATGCAATAGGAAATGGGTATCTTCTAAGAGGCCAAGTGTAATGACCAAATAACTCTATTGCATAAGAGCATAAAGCAATAGGAAATGGCCGTAAGTCTGAAAAGCTACTTGGTTGAAAGAGTTTGGGAATTAAAACTAACGTTGTAGCTGTGGAGCTTCGGAGCAGTTGACCCCCCTGGAAAAAATCCATTATTGCAGCTATTACATCCTCCTTTACTATCTGTTGGGCAGCAATAAAGAAATGGCCAGTGAAGCCATGGAGGCTTGGAGCACTATCAGGGTCAAGACTACGAGTAGCTCTTTGAATTTCTCCCAGTTAGGAACTTGACACAGCATAGCATTTGGATCTTCTGTGACTAGTTGGGGATTGTATTGAAGGAGGTCCGACTGTGGATTGTTTGCTGATATCTGCGTTGTCGAAGCTGTAAACAAATCCTTGTAGTAGTCCACTGCCATGGACCCAAAATATCAACTTCATCTGGTAACACAAAACTGAACCTGGATTATTATCTCCTCTCCTTAATGCGCGCATGAAAATAAGTCGAATTGCAGTCCCCCTCCAGAATCCACCGAACTCTGGCCTTGTCTCGAAGCCGACTTTCTTCATCTGTGATGTGCTGAATGAGGTTATCTTGGACCCCTTGCCACTCTTGAAATATCGTGTCAAACGAACCTGTTTGTAGGATTATTTCCAGCTCCTGAACCCTCTATGTTAAATCTCCTATTTTCTTTTCTGTTTTGCCGCGATGTTCCTTCGACCACGTTTTGAGAGCTTGTTTGACCTATACGCTTCGCAGATGGAGTCTGATCCAAGGAGGGGCTGTAGAGTGCCCAAGGAGGGACTATGATGAAATCATTTGTAACGCTGACCATTATCCAACCACTGTCCCTGGAATTGGAATGGCTGAGCTCCCTGAACCGTCTTCAAGGACAATAGCAATGGTGAGTGATCCGAAAGAGACTGAGGCAAATGACGAACCTTCAAAGTAGGAAACAGATGAGATGCTTCCAAGTTACATAGAACCCGATCAAGTCCTGCCCATATCCCATGTGAACAATGACCATTATTCGTCCATGTGAAAGGAGGAGTCAGAAAACCAGTCATTAAGCCCTTGTTGACACACAAAGGAATTAAATTCTGAACTTAGCAATGCAAGAATATGATCTGCCTCCTCGTTCTCATCTCGGCTAAGAATTGTATTGAAATCCCCACTGAGAATCCATGGTTTGGTACCTAGCTGGAGACTGTCTAGTTGTTGCCACAACTGACGTCGACAAACATGATCTATACTTGCATAAAGTACAGTGAGCAGAAAAGGCTTCCCAGCTCGTAATACCTCTACTATGATGCTTTGTGTATTATAAGAAAGCAGTGAAACAGCCATACCATCTTTCCACAGAAGCCAAATATGGGTCTTCACCGGATTGCAATGCAAATGATTATGAAAGCCTAACTTTCGCGCCATGAATGCTAGTTCTTCTACCCAGTGTTTTGGCTCTAACAATGCTAATAAAGAAATTTTGCATTTTTTGGATTCCCGTATCAGGAAATCCAATTTTCCTAGAGGGCGTAACCCTTTAATATTCCATATAATTAAATTATGCATGAGGAGTTGGATGTTTGTAAGCATCAAATGCAGGGGACCTGATATGAACATGTGGAGTATTACCTGGACGGGCTGACATTGTCTCCAATGGAATGGGGAGAACTATTTGAACGCCCCCGCCCTGTAGTGGGATCTACAATAGTTGGAATCTATTTTGCATAACAAATGGCGAGGCAACTTATTCTTCTTCTTCTTCTTCTTCTTCTTCTTCTTCTTCTTCTTCTTCTGTTACTTCCATCCCTTCATCCTCTTGTGGTTCTTTTATTTCCATTTCATCACTACTAGTTGAGGTATTTCCTGTCTGCTCCTGCTCACTCATCCGTATCAGATCCAGAATGGTGTTTTGTGAACCTACCACTGCACTTTTAAAGGGTGCTGAAATAGAATGATTGTCGTTGTGTTCCCTTGCCCCAATGTCTAACCCGTGGATGTTGGCCTGCACCAGAGCCGGGGACTGATGTGTTTCCACAACAGTTGCTTCCTTAGGACCATCATTTGGGGAAGGGAGCTGCCCACTGCCTGCGTGCATTGGTCCCTCTTCTTGAAATATTGAACACTGGTTCTCCACTAACGGGATTGCTGGTGTATCTTCTGGCCGTGATTCCTCCTCTGTTGTGGCAGAAACAGCCTTGGGTTTTTCCGTCTCAATAGTTCCTTTTCCCCCCTGTCATTGAGGCATTTTTCACAAGCAGATTCTGTGCTGACCAGTTTGGACAGTATTGGCTGCCAAGAAGCGTTGCCGTACTCTTGCCGAGACGTTTGTTTCTTCTTGGTTTTCCTCTTGTTCTGGGTCACATTTGGCATTGAGATTGCAGGAATAGGAGCTTGTACCTCCTAGGTAGCTTCAATGGTCACTGAAGTATTTTGTCGAGTTCCTTGGGAGCGTGCTTGGAGTCTGCGGCATACAATTCATCAGCACACAAAAATTGTCCCAACTGGTTCCCAACTACAATACCTATTCGTTTGCGGGCTCTCATTTGATTTGATTTTTCCAAAAATTTTGCCAGGGATAGCAAATACCAACACCTTTGATAAAGATATTATGCCCTATAGTAAAATGAATATGCAAATTTTGTGTCTTGATTGTGGCAAGTCTTAGCATGAAAACTTCTATTGTTAGTTACCACCTCTATCAGACAATCCAAGGACAGAAATTGAACCATTGCAGGTTTAACTTCATGATAAATGTACTCACACTGGTAGGCTTAAGTGTGCACTATTTACATTGAACATCTCATCTCAAATTCAAACAAATTCGTAATTGTCACAACTTAAACTTTATATATGGCATTAGAGTGCTTACAGGGAGATTCTAGTCAATGATTTCACCCTCTTCTTCTTCGGCTATCACAGTTCCCTCACCAATACTATCTTTTCTTTCAACAAAATTAGATGCTTCTTTTACTGGCCTACCATGTTCATCATTATTATCATTATCATCATCATCCTCATTGTTGTCATCATCACTTTCCTCTTCTTTTTCTTGTTTTTCTTCTTCTTCACCATTATTATTATCATGATTAAGTTCTTTTGCCATGGTTACGATGCTACCTTCAGCTTCTTTCCCCACAGGAGAAGATTTTTCAACTGCTTCATCCTCACACGCACTTTCTTTAACCAACACTAAAGGAAATCTCAGAGGCTTATCAGGCCAATCCTTGAAGAATGAGTTCATCACCATGAACCTAAAAACCTGTAACAACCGGCTTTGGTCTCTACCTATATCTGCACTCAGAAGTTTCTGCAGCAGTGTCGGTTTTGGCTTGTTCAAAGAAGCGTCATTTGACGTATCCCTCTCTGCTAACCTCTACTTCTTGGCAAACCGATCTCTTTTGTCATATCTTCCTCTCTTTTTAAACTTGTTTTGGAATCTTTCCCTCTTAGTCAGCGGCCTTCTGTCGTCTTCCCTTCCATGTCCTTGCTTCTCTGAATCCGAGAGATAGTAGGATGGTACCTCTGCGACTTCAACTCCCAATTCAGCCTGCTTTGCTAGAATCTCCTTGAGTTGCTGGAAATAAAAAATTTCATCATATTGTTACTAAATATTAAACGCTAATGATGCAAAACCAAAGAAACTATATTACCCTAAAATTATACTTAGGTATAGGCCAAGATTAGAAAGAGAAAATGAAATGTCAAGTATCTAAGTATGTATTACAATTCCTTCTTTCTCTCTTCCTCTGTTTTCTCCCTCTGTTGGTAAAAATAATCTTCATGCTCATCATGAAAAAGCAAGAACAATATCAATTTAATGTTCTAAACCCTCTAATTAAACATGGTAAAATGTACTTCACAATGCATAAGCAAGTTAGTATCATCTTTTGACATACAAAACAATTTCCAACACTGAATGTTGTTGATCATACTAATATTAGTTGTCAATAGTTATAAAAGTATTAAACAAACATACTATGATCCCTATAACTTGAGGTACAATCACACTACAATTGCAATGGATAGGAAACTTTGTCCCTTTTGTCACCCCCATTAAATTTCCAGATTTAACTTTAAAAACACGAGTACGTCATCCCCACTAAATTTCCACCATCCAATTTTCCCTAAAACCATAATCCGCCATCTTTTAACGCAAAACAACCATAAAAATCTATAGTAAAAATATGTCCAATGCCAAAACAGTAACCCATCTCAGAAATCTTATTATCTGCAAATGTCTGTAGATTTCCTCCCACAATAAACAAGAGTAATGGTGGAAATCCCTCTAAACCATGGTACTTTTATCTCTAAAGACTGCTTTATTCCAACTAGATAGAAATTCTTCTACTTAAAATTTTACATAACACAGCCAACCACATAATGCAATGATTTTCCATGGGAAAGGGGAAGCCATCCCCTGTCTTCAGCACCCTACATAAAATTACGATCCAGCCACAACATTCTATGGTCAACTTGTAATCTTAGAATGATCTCACCTTTGAACAATAGCTTGCCATAAAAAAAGATCTTTTAAATGCTTCAGACAGTTTCCAAAAAATGTTAATCTTATGAACTCTATGTATTGTCTTAATCACGTCAACTTGAGACATTCTAGTTATAACTTGTACCTATGTTGAAATATAAGATGGTGTTGTGGGCCATTTCTTTGTATAGCTGTTTTATGTTTTACTGGCCCGTTAGTTAAATGACGGGCCCATTAGTTTTTCCCTTGCCAGTGGATATTTAGGTTTCAAAACTACATGGGTCGGATATGAACTTCCCAACAGGTAATGGGCATATCATTTTGACTACTTTCTATCATATCCGGTTAGTTATCACTCATGTTTTTCATCCAACACTTTAGGTACTTCACATTTGGAGTCAATGGGATGTTCAATGGGTCCCCAATAGTTTTCTTTTCATACAATGGGTTTGATTCAGTTACCAACACAATTAAAGAGGTCTCAGATTTTATGTAGTGGAGTGATATTGTCTATATGTTGAGTCTTACACGAAGAATGAAGAAGGTAACTATAGGAATGTGAAATTTGTTGTACTTTGTACATAATTTCTTGGATTCATGTAAAAGCTTGACAATGGCTTTTGTGTTAATATAAGTTTCTTTCTCTAAACAAGCCTAATCCATTATCATATTGTTAAGTTTTATATTTTAAATTATCATCTTCACTTTACATGCAGATCCTCTCCTAAAAAAAAAAAAAAAAATGGAAGATAAGAAAAAGGAAAACCATAAAAGGAGAAAACACTAAAAATAAAGGTTTTGTATCTCTTTCTTAGAAAAGGAAAGCAATTAAGATGAAGATGAAGATGAATCATCTAAATTTAGCATGAGTTATGTGATTTTCCCCGGTCTAGTAAAACCATTTCGATTTTTGTGTCCCTCTCTAAACACATATTACTAAGGATACACTTGTAGAAAGGGATCAAGCAAATACTTTGAAAGGGTCTTTCTCTCTTTTCATTTTTGTATGATGAGCTAACTCCTCATCCCCTTAGAAAATGATTATTTACTTTATGTTGAGTACATTCATTTGACCATCATGAAATGTTTCATTGTTGTTGGACCATTAAATGTGAATGGTTTAGGATGGCTTTGCTACCTAAAAAGGAGAAAAAACAATTCTTAATAAAAATTTAGGACCATATCTATTTTTTTGTTTCTAAAAAAAAAACTTAATGGTAGGTGAAGGATCCTCAATGGGATTTGCCCCTTGGGATAATGGTACATGCTCGTATCTATTATTATTGTTGGTTTAGTTCCATATTGTGTGTTGGATCTAGACAACATTGTCTCCTCAGCATTTGCTAGCCATGGGATGCTGGGCTATGTAAGGATGTTTCGTTGTTTCTAGAATATGGTACAAATGTTCTCTAATACTTTAGTGTACTCTAGTGTATTTTGTGTCTAAACTTTTGGTTTTAAGCTCCATTTTCCTACTGTAGGTACATAATAACAATTGGGGCTATCACTGCTCTCTTTGGCAATTTGTTGAGATCGATTCTTCCTTAGGTATGCAAGTAGGTATACTTCAGTTCATGTTTCAGCATAACTCAAATTATGTTACAGGCTAAGTTATAAGCCCATAAGGTTGTATTGTGTTTTGGCCTATAATATTAAAAGGCATGGAGCTAACTTGTAAGAGGATCCGAATAAAAGATTGTGTGCAGAAAGATTGAGAAAGCCAGTAAAAAAAAAGGGGCTTTTGGTTGTTCAATCTTAGAGAGATACTCTTGGTTTGTAGCATCCCGTAGATGCTATAGCTCTTGTGTGTGCAATTCTTATGTAAAAGCCATTCGTCGTGGGCAGTATTGTGTGAAGCAACTGGAATCAAGTCACTGGCCTAATCTGTAAGTTCTATGTCTTCCTCACCCATGTCAATCCTTTTTGTTTGCAACAAATTACTTTTGACATAAACTTTTCTTTGGTTTTGGATTATCCTAAAAGTTCTTTTATTGTATTCCAAGTGTAAGCATGAATAAACTGCTCTCTTTGCAAGTTTATGGGATATTTATTCCTTTTTTTTGTGGCCTCCTTGTTTTTTTAGCCACTTGTTCTAATGGCAATGGCTAGAGATAGATTGTTGCCTTCATTTTTTGCTGAAATTAATGAATGCACCCAACTTCTTATGAAGAGCATCCTTGTACTAGTATCTTTGCAACTACTTTAGCATTTTTTATGGATGTTGCAAAATTGGCAGGTATGGTAAGTGGTCTTATATGTGTGGACTAAAGATAGCTATGTGAAATATGACATCCTTTCTATACTTGCATATATATATTTCCTTGTTAGGTATAGGTCAGTGTGGGCAGATTGCTATCATTTACCATAGTTATAGTTTCAGTTTTGTTGCTCAGATATGTCCCACCAGATGAGGTTCCACTTCTATTATCACATCTTAAGTGTCCATCGACTCAACACCATTGAAGTTCAGCTATGATACTTGGGAAGTTAAAGACCCTGGTAGCTATTTTCATTGTAGTCAATTACATGACCAAGATGATACTTTACTTGGAGCTCCTCTATTTAAGAAGTAAGAAGCTCATGGTAATACTATTGAAATGCTCTCTGTTTTATGATTTTAACTAGTAATTGATTTACAAAACTATAATGGCATGTACATTTTAGGCTACTTGCTACCTTTACATCTGTTTAATCCATTTCCATCTGTGTAAGGAAACAATCTTGAATCCAAGAACCCCAATGTCAATCCATGCTTCCAAGTCCACATCATCTTCTCGGTGCTAAAAAAGAAGAAACCTAAGACTTCTTCACTAAATAATGGAAAAGCAAAATATAAAAAAGAACAAGATAAAGTTGGTGGGCCCCTTAGCTTTTTATCTATAATTTAGGTATAAATGATACATTATTGAGATATTTATAGCTTTTGTTTTTATAGATGCACATCTTATCTAGTATAAATTAAAAAAATAAGACAGAAAAGATAGAGCTATTAATTAGCATTTCTGTTATGTTGGAAATTTATTTGATCACATTTCTTACCACCTCTACTAAAAAAATCCAAGACCCCTTTGATATTGACATGGTAAAATAGTAGATATATTAGAAATAATATAACAAAATACCTAACAAAATCTATTGGTAAATACAAGGAACCAAAAACACATTTAAACATTAAAAGCTAAATAATGGATATATTAGAAATTGCACATCGTTATTAAATACTCTAAATAGGAATAACTTTTTTTAACTAAAGATTAAATGTCTCCAAATATTTATTAAGAAATTTATCCCACAACCTAAGTAATAGAGCTTATTAAATATCAATAAACATGAAAAACAAGAAGACAAGCAAAATAAAGTAATACCTCTGCCAAGAAATTCAATGCGGTCACGCTTTCTTGGAGTCCATCTCTTAGGCTTCAACCAAGAAGTTGTTGCATTCCTAGAATATGATAATACCTAAGTTTTAGAATAAAAAATACTAAGGGACCCTGGAACTGGTCCTTTTGTTAAAACTACTCATTTTGGCTATAAGCAAAATCAACAAATCAAGGTTTCAATAAGAATTATGCCCAATACTTTGTATAAATTGTAGACACATGTAATAAATAAAAGATTACTAAAGATTTAAGCAATAGAAATTTCTTGATTTTGCCACAAGGTGCTTCTTAGATCATCAACATCAAACAAACTAGGAGCTAAACTCATATTTATCTTACATTGTACCAAGGCTTCTCCTCAGCAAAAAGCTTGGAGATACCCCAACAACAAACCAAGGTTACTAGCACTAGAAAAGTATCATGAGTGCTCTGACACAAACATACGAGCATAAAATATACAGGAGAAAAGAAGTTTTAAAATAAAAAATACCAAGGGACCCTAGAACTGGTCTTCTTGTTAAAACTACTCATTTTGGTTATAAGCAAAATCAACAAATCAAGGTTTCAATAGGAATTATGCCAATACTCTGTACAAATTGTAGACATATGTAATAAATAAGAGATTACTAAAGATTTAACCAATAGAAATTTCTTGATTCCGCCACAAGGTGCTTCTTAGATCATCAACATGAAACAAACTAGGAATTAAACTCATATTTATCTTACATTGTACCAAGCCTTCTCCTCAGCAAAAAGTTTGGAGATGCCCCAACAACAAACCAAGGTTACTAGCACTAGAAAAGTATCATGAGTGCTCTGACACAAACATACAAGCATAAAATATAAAGGAGAAAAGAAATTTTAGAATAAAAAATACCAAGGGACCTTGGAGCTGGTCTTCTTGTTAAAACTACTCATTTTGGTTATAAGCAAAATCAATAAATCAAGGTTTCAATAGGAATTATGCCTAATACTCTGTACAAATTGTAGACATATGTAATAAATAAGAGATTTCTAAAGATTTTAGCAATAGAAATTTCTTGATTCCGCCACAAGATGTTTCTTAGATCATCAACATGAAACAAACTATGAACTAAACTCATATTTATCTTACATTGTACCAAGGCTTCTCCTCAGCAAAAAGCTTGGAGATATCCCAACAATAAACCAAAGTTACTAGCACTAGAAAAGTATCATGAGTGCTCTAACACAAACATACAAGCAGAAAATATAAAGGAGAAAAAAGGTTTTAGAATAAAAAATACCAAAGGACCCTTGAACTTTTGTGCCTAAATAGATCAAGGTTAGATCTAAATAGAAAAACTTTAAAAGCATCAAATATTGTATGATCATCATTTTACCCAAAATCTAAACAAATCACGCAAATCAAATAAATAATTAAAAGCTTAGACGACGATGGTATCATCTCAGTGCCACAAAAAGAAGAAAAATAATGTTTACATGAGAATTAGGTAATGAGTCTTACATTCTTTTGTGTTTAGACTGAAAAGGAATTGACTACACTTATGCCTTAAAAAAATAAAAAGGCAACTTCCCTAGGGAATACGTCCACATTAGGAGGCCTTAAGTATAGGCATCTGTGTACTAGCATCTTTTAATTGTCAAATTCATCAAAAACCATAATTACATAACCAAACAAAGCATATCTAACTATCAAAAGTCTTAAATGATGTAATCCTAAGGTGAAATTGATCATGTAGAACATGCCCAATGCATAAGTTTTATTCATATGAATTATTGTGCATCATATTGGTACATACATGATAGGACTCAAGGTTAACTAGTAAAAAACCTATTTTATTCAAGCATGTCAACTATTTGTACATCTTATATTTGAAAGAATATATGTGACATAGGGTATAGTTTCTCATGAGAAATAACACAATGGTACTTATATTCATTATTAGCCAAGCAAAATTAAATGCTCAAGATTTTCTAAAATCAATTTATAAAATGTAGCCTACATGAAAATTATAAAGTACCTGTAAAATAAAGGTGACTCTAATAATGTGCATTGCCCATTTAACAAATTAGGCTACCCAATATCCACCCTTCCATCTTCTATGAGCATAAATTTTCTCACCACCCTATATCCCTAAGTAACACCTATTAGGATCATTCTTACAAGTAAAAATATGAAGACCTATAAGAAGAACACAAGAAATCCAAATTACTCATAAATGTACCTACTTGAAAAAGAATCATACATAAAGTAGTTTATTCTCTTCTACTAACTATAAAGGTGCTAAAAAGAATGGAATTAATGCCAAAATAGATTTTTTAAAGTCAATTTTTAGAATGTGGCCTACATGAAGATTATAGAGCACCTATAAAATAAAGGTAGCTTCAATGATACGCACTACTCATTTAATAAATTGGGCTATACCAACATCCACCTTTCCATCTTCTATAAGCACAAATTTCCTCACTACCTTAAATTAGTTTCTTTTCTTCTACTAAATATAAAGGTGCCAAAAAGAATGGGATTGATGCCAAAATAGATTTTCTAAAGTCAATTTTTAAAATGTGGCTTACATGAAGATTATAGACCACCTATAAAATAAAGGTGGCTCCAATGATGCATACTACTCATTTAACAAATTGTGCTAAACCAACATCCACCCTTCCATCTTCTATGAGCACAAATTTCCTCACCACCTTAAAATAGTTTCTTCTCTTCTACTAAATATAGAACTGCTGAAAAGAATGAGATTGATGCCAAAATAGATTTTCTAAAGTCAATTTTTAGAATGTGGCCTACATGAAGATTATAAAGCACCTGTAAAATAAAGGTGGCTTCAATGATGTGCAATGCTCATTTAACAAATTGGGCTACACCAACATCCACCGTTCCATTTTCTGAGAGCATAAATTTTCTCACCACCCTGTATCCCCAAGCAATATCAACTAGGATTATTCCCACAAGCAAAAATGGAGATCTATAAGAAGAAAACAAGAAAGCCAAATTACTCGCTAATGTACCTACTTAAAAGTTGGAACATCCCTAAAATGGTAACATAGTATGATAGTTAGATGCCAAGAGGCTATGATAGAAAAAAAAAATCACACATAAAGTAGTCTATTCTATTCTACTAAATATAGAAGTACTGAAAATAAGAGGATTGATGCCAAAATAGATTTTCTAAAGTCAATTTCTATAATATGGTCTGCATAAAGATTATAAAGCACTTGTAAAATAAAGGTGGCTCCAATGATGCCCACTACCCATTGAACAAACTGGTTACACCAACATCTACCCTTTCATCTTTTGTGAGCACAAATTTCCTCACCACCTTATACCCCCTAGCAGCACTTGCTAAAATTATTCCCACAAATAAAAATATGGAGACTTGTAAGAAGAAAATGAGAAAGTCAAATTACTCGTAAATATGCCTACTCAAAAGTTGAAACATCCTTAAAATGGTAACAAAGTATGATAGTTAGATGCCAAAAAGTCATGATAGAAAAAGAGTCACACATAAAGTAGTTTATTCTATTTTACTAAATATAGAGGTGCTGAAAAAAAAAGGATTGATGCCAAAAAAAATTTTGTGAAGTCAATTTCTAGAAAATGGCCTAATGAAGATTATAGAGTACTTATATATATAAAAAAAGTGACTCCAGTAATGTGCATTACCATTTAACAAATTAGGCTACACCAACATCCAACCTTTCATCTTTTGTGAGCACAAATTTCCTTACCACTTTGTATCCCCAAGTAACACTAGTTAGGATTATTCCAATAAGTAAAAAATATGGAGACCTATAAAAAGAAAAAAAGAAAAGCAAATTACTTGTAAATGTACCTATTTGAAAGTTGGAACATCCTTGAAGTGGTAACAAAGCATGATAGTTAGATGCCAAGAGGCTATGATAGAGAAAGAATCACACGTAAAGTAGTTTCCTTTTTTCTATGGAGATGATGAAAAGAATGAGTTTGATGCTAACATAGATTTTCTAAAGTTAATTTCTAGAATTTAGCCTACATGAAGACTATAAAGCACTTGTAAAATAAACGTGGCTCCAATGATGCGTGCTACCCACTTAACAACTTGGCTACACCAACATTTACCCTTTCATCTTTTGTGAGCAAAACTTTCCTTAGTAACCTATATTCCCCAAGCACCCCCTACAAAAATTATTCCTACAAGCAAAAATATGAAAACTTGCATGAAGAAAATGGAAAATCCAAATTACTCATGAATGTACCTACTTGAAAGTGGGAACATCCCTGAAATGGTAACAGAGCATACTAGTTAGATGCCAAGAGGCCATGATAGAAAAAGAATCACACATAAAGTAGTTTCTCTTCTACTAAATATAGATGTGATAAAAAAGGTGATTGATGCCAAAATAAGATTGAAATGAGTTAGCTCTTTCTACAATTATAAAAATTCCACAATCAAACATAAAAGTGGCTAGTATAAATAGTATAAATGGAAGTAGTTACACATAGACATATCTAAATTTCTCTAATTATGCCACATTAACTGGATTCAATCTCAACATAATTCTATAAATATGTAAAAGCTTATAAAGACATGAAGGGGACAAAGATAGAAATTCAGATGATGAAATGGTAACAAAGCATGATAGTTAGATGCCAAGAGACCATGATAAAAAAGAATCACACGTAAAGTAGTTTATCTTCTACTAAATATAGATGTGATAAAAAGAAAGGGATTGATGCTAAAATAATATTGAAATGAGTTGGCTCTTTCTACAATTATAAAAAGTTCCATAATCAAATATAAAAATGGCAAGTATAAATAGAAGTAGTCACACAGACATATCTAAATTTCTCTAATTGTGCCACATCAACTAGATTCAATCTCAACACAATTCCATAAATATGTAAAAGCTTATTTAGACATGAAGGGAAAAAGATAGAACATAAGAATAACGTATCAAAGTAGAAATCAATATGACATATTGGACATCTACCTAATTAGCAAAGCAATTAAAGATCCAACATGCAATGAGGTGAATGTTAAGGAAAAGGATTTACAGGATTTTGCATCTCTTCATTGACTCTAAATTTTACAAGCATCAAATTTCTAGCATTGAAAAGTGATTTTGAGACTCCAAGCTATAAAAAGAAAGCATGGTAAGATCAACATATAATATACATCAAATGAAACATGTTCAATTACTTTCAAGTAATGTGAAGTATACTCACCACTAATCCATATAGAGCAAAATAGAAGACACCTTTCTTTTTAGTTGGCAACGTCTTCAATCCCTATATGATTAAAGACAATTATGACAACAATGAACCTGGTTGACATCTACTTTAGTATGTTCCGGGGTTCTAATTTTGAAAAATCTAGTGAGTCTATAACCTTGTTGGTGTCAACAAGCCATGAACTTCACCAACACTAAAATCATTTTTCATTCTCAGCCCATGCAATGCAAGTTTGATCAAGTGAGGAAACAAGCTTTACTAGCTTTGTATTTATGAAAATTGAAGATGCTTGATGGTACTTTCTAGTATGGGCACCACCCATATAGGCTCACACAAAATCTAGTTCCTCGATTGTTAAAAATAATTCATTATCAACACTATAAGGCTTTTATTTACATAATATTTATGGCAAATTATAAGGAAACTTGACACGGAAGTGGATGGTTTCATTGCTATTTATTACACTCAACTGAACTACTCAAGTACATAAGGAAAATTCAAGTCACATACTTGCAACAAGTTTTTGGACATCCAACTTGTCAAATAAAAAATTATGAGTTGTCTCATTTTATGGTCATCACAACATTGAAAGTTTTACTTTCTAAATATCATTCCTACCTAAGTGTACAAAGCTCCATTTACAATAAAATGATTTTTCTCCCATTCATCAATTGTTGCAGATGTATTAAATGAGGAAAGAATGTAGAAATTTGCTGGTTGTACTCTAATGTTGACATGTATTGGGATTTTTCTCCTTGATTATGTAGCTTTGAATTTGGGTCTTCCCTGGTAGTCTTGGGATTTAGTACTTAAGCTGCACTTTGGAAGATATTTGTGGCCTTGGAATCAAATTCCTTGATGCTTCCTATATATTTGAAGTTGGAATAAAAGTGATTTTTAATTTTTTGTGAAGACAATAATTTTTGTACTAGATGTTTAAGCTATTGGACTTCAGCACTTCTCAAATAAAGCCATGAAATATTTAAATCATGGAAATGTCTTAGGATTTTATTGCATAATTCTGCTAGTTCATGGATAGATGTTAAGTATCCAAAAAATTTAAATTTGTAGGACATGGTAAATTTTATCAGTTACAATGTAAGTTCTCCTACTGATTGGGTGTGTGTGTGTGTGTGTGTGTGTGTGTGTGTGTTTGTGTAAGTCTGAAAGAAATAATTTGCTTCTATAGCAATGGCAAGTCTCTTCCTTATATTCACCGAATGGTCTGAGTTCTCCCTTCCTCCCCTCTCCTTTTTTAGTAACTTATAGAGTTATTTACTTGAATCACAACTATTGTCGATTCACATCATATGGAATTGGTGGTACCCTTATTCTGTCTGGACTGGTTGTTCTAACTTGTATAGATCAAGATGATGACTTGGGACAACTTTGGACGTATAAGAGGTAACTTCATCATTAGAACATGTGTAGTTGATTACGTGACAAAATTAATGTAAAAGATATTGTAACATTTCAACATGTGTTTATCTATGGATGTTTAATGAAAAAAGACTACGAGTGTTAGGGATAGGTTGTACTTGGGCTTGAAAACATGATATCAAGATATTTTATTTTATTGCATTATAATATATTTTGAGGTAGCCATATGTAGATCCATCCACGTACAGGTTGAAGATCTCCAAAAGATATTCAGTGTGGGCAGATTGCTAGCATTTACCATAGTTATAGTTTTAGTTTTGTTGCTCATATATGTCCCACCAAATGAGGTTCCACTTCCATTATCACATCTTAAGTGTCCATTGACTCAACACCATTGAAGTTCAGCTATGATACTCGGGAAGTTAAAGACCCTGCTAGCTATTTTTATTGTAGTCAATTACATGACCAAGGTGATACTTTACTTGGAGCTCCTCTTATTAAGAAGCAAGAAGTTCATGGTAATACTATTGAAATCTCCGTTTTGTGATTTTAACTAGTAATTGATTTACAAAACTATAATGGCATGTACATTTTAGGCTACTTGCTACCTTTACATTTGTTTAATCCCTTTACATCTGTGTAAGGAAACAATCTTGGATCTAAGAACTCCAGTGTCAATCCATGCTTCCAATTCCATATCATCTTCTCGGTGTTGAAAAGAAGAAACCTAAGCCCTCTTCACTAAACAATGGAAAAACCAAATATTAAAAAGAACAACAATAAAGTTGGTGGGCCTCTCAGGCCCTTCAACTCTCTATCTATAATTTAGGTATAAATGATACATTATTGAGATGTTCATAGCTTTTGTTTTATAGATGCACATCTTATTTAGTATAAATTTAAAAAAATAAGAAAGAAAAGATTGAGCTTTTAATTAGCATTTCTACTATGATGGAAATTTATTTGATCACATCTCATGCCACCTCTACTAAAAAAATCCAAGACCCATTTGATATTGACATGACAAAATAGTAGATATATCAGAAATAATAGAACAAAAGACCTAGCAAAATCTGTTGGTAAATACAAGGACCAAAAACACATTTTAACATTAAAAGCTAAATAATGGATATATTAGAAATTGCACATCGTTATGAAATACTCTAAATAGGAATGACTTTTTTTAACTAAAGATCAAATGTCTCCCAATATTTATTAAGAAATTTATCCCACAACCTAAGTAATAGAGCTTATTAAATATCAATAAACATGAAAAACAAGAAGACTGGCGACATAAAGTAGTACCTCTGCCAAGAAATTCAATGTAGTCACACTTTCCCAGAGTCCATCTCTTGGGCTTTAGCCAATACGTTGTTCCATTCCTAGAATATGATAATACCTAAGAGGTTTGTTAAAACTACTCATTTTGGTTATAAGCAAAATCAACAAATCAAGGTTTCAATAGGAATTATGCCTAGTACTTTATATAAATTGTAAACATAGGTAATAAATAAGAGATTACTAAAGATTTAAGCAATAGGAATTTCTCTATTCTGCCACAAGGTACTTCTTAGATCATCAACATGAAACAAACTAGGAGTTAAACTCATATTTATCTTCCATTGTACGAAACCTTCTCCTCAGCAAAAAGCTTGGAGATACCCTAACAAGAAACCAAGGTTACTGGCTCCAATGATGCGCATTACTCATTTAACAAATAGTGTTATACCAACATCTAAGCTTCCATCTTCTAGGAGCACAAATTTCCTTACCACCCTAAAGTACTCTTCTACTAAATATAAAAGTGTTGAAAAGAATGAGATTGATGCCAAAATAGATTTCTAAAGTCAATTTTTAAAATGTGGCTTACATGAAGATTATAAAGCACTAGTAAAATAATGGTGGCTTCAATGATGTGCATTGCTCATTTAACAAATTGGCTACACTAACATCCACCCTTCCATCTTCTATAAGCATAAATTTTCTCACCACCTTGTATCCCTAAGCAATATTAGCTAGGATTATTCCCACAAGCAAAAATGAAGATCTGTAAGAAGAAAACAAGAAAGCCAAATTACTCATAAATGTACCTACTTAAAAGTTAGAACATCTTTAAAATGGTAACATGGTATGATAGTTAGATGCCAAGA
The DNA here is from genome assembly GCA_028551485.1 of Casuarina cunninghamiana. Classification (NCBI taxonomy): domain Eukaryota; kingdom Viridiplantae; phylum Streptophyta; class Magnoliopsida; order Fagales; family Casuarinaceae; genus Casuarina; species Casuarina cunninghamiana. The sequence goes on along the minus strand of CM052370.1, from coordinate 19,421,329 downwards.
GGCCATGATAGAAAACAAAATCACACATAAAGTAGTCTTTTCTATTCTACTAAATATAAAAGTGCTAAAAAGAAAGGAATTGATGCCAAAATAGATTTTCTAAAGTCAATTTCTAGAATATGGTCAACATAAAGATTATAAAGCACTTGTAAAAAAAAAAATGGCCCCAATGATGCCACTACCCATTTAACAAACTGATTACACCAACATCTACCTTTTCATCTTTTGCGAGCACAAATTTCCTCACCACCCTATATCCCCATAAGCAAAAATATAAAGACCAGCAAGAAGAAAATGAGAAAGCCAAATTACTCATAAATGTGCCTACTTAAAAGTTGAAACATCCTTAAATTGGGAACAAAGTATGATAGTTAGATTCCAAGAAGCCATGATAGAAAAAGAGTCACACATAAAGTAATCTCTTCTATTTTATGAAATACAAAGGTGCTGGAAAAAAAAGGGGATTGATGCCAAAATAATTTTTTGAAGTTAATTTCTAGAAAATGGCCTAATGAAGATTATAGAGCACTAATAAAATAAAGGTAACTCCAATAATGTGCATTACCCATTTAACAAATTAGGCTACACCAACATCCAACCTTTCATCTTTTATGAGCACAAATTTTCTCACCACCTTGTATCCCCCAAGCAACACTAGTTAAGGTTATTCCCATAAGCAAAAATAGGGAGACTTGTAAAAAGAAAATAAGAAAACCAAATTACTTGAAAATGTACATACTTGAAAGTTGGAACTTCCTTGACATGATAACAAAGCATGATAGTTAGATGCCAAGAGGTTATGATAGAGAAAGAATCACACGTAAAGTAGTGTCCTATTTTCTACTAAATATGGAGATGATGGAAAGAATGGAATTGATGCCAACATAGATTTTCTAAAGTTAATTTCTAGAATGTGGCCTACATGAAGACTATATAGCACCTATAAAATAAAGGTGGCTCAAATGATGCGTGCTACCCACTTAACAAATTGGCAACACCAACATCTACCCTTTCATCTTTTGCGAGCACAAATTTCCTCAGCACCCCCTACTAAGATTATTACCACATGCAAAAATATGAAAACATGTAAGAAGAAAATGAAAAATCTAAATTACTCATAAATGTACCTATTTGAAAGCTGGAACATCCCTGAACTGGTAATAGAGCATAATAGTTAGATGCCAAGAGGCCATGATAGAAAAAGAATCACACATAAAGTAGTTTCTCTTATACTAAATATAGATGTGATGAAAAGAAGGTGATTGGTGCCAAAATAATATTGAAATGAGTTAGCTCTTTCTACAATTATAAAAAAATTCCACAATCAAATATAAAAGTGGCGAGTATAAATGGAAGTAGTTGCACATAGACATATCTAAATTTCTCTAATTATGCCACATCAGCTGAATTCAATCTCAGCATAATTCTATAAATATGTAAAAGCTTATTTAGACATGAGGGGACAAAGATAGAAATTTAGATGATGAAATGGTAACAGAGCATGATAGTTAGATGCCAAGAGACCATGATAAAAAAAAGAATCACACATAAAGTAGTTTATCTTCTACTAAATATAGATGTGATAAAAAGAAAGGTATTGATGCCAAAATAATATTATAATGAGTTGGCTCTTTCTACAATTATAAAAACCTCCACAATTAAATATAAAAGTGGCGAGTATAAATGGAAGTAGTCACACAAACATATCTAAATTTCTCTAATTGTGCCACATCAAGTGGATTCAATCTCAGCATAATTCCATAAATATGTAAAAGCTTATTTAGACATGAGGGATAAAGATAGAACATAAGAATAACACATAAAAGTATAAATCAATATGACACATTGGACATCTGCCTAATTAGCAAAGCAATTAAAAATCCAACATGCAATGAGGTGAATGTTAAAGAAAAGGACTTATAGGATTTTGCATCTCTTCATTGACTCCAAATTTTATAAGCATCGAATTTACTAGCATTGAAAAGTGATTTTAAGACTCCAAGCTGTAAAAAGAAAGCATGGTAAGATCAACATTTACTATACATCAAATGAAACATGTTCAATTACTTTCAAGTAATGTGAAGTATACTCACCACTAATCCATATAGAGCAAAATAGAAGACAACTTTCTTTTTAGTTGGCAACATCTTCAATCCTTATATGATTATAGACAATTATGACAACGATGAACTTGGCTGACATCTACTTTAGTATGTTTTGGGGTTCCAATTTTGAAAAATCTAGTGAGTTTATAACCTTGTTGGTGTCAACAAGCCATGAACTTCACCAACACTAAAATCATTTTTCATTCTCAGCCCATGCAATGCAAGTTTGATCAAGTAAGGAAACAAGCTTTACTAGCTTTGTATTTATGAAAATTGAAGTTACCTGGTGGTACTTTCTATTATGGGCACCACCCATATAGGCTCACACAAAATCTAGTTCCTTCTTGATTGTTGAAAATAATTCATTGTTAACACTATAAGGCTTCTATCTACATAATATTTATGGCAAATTATAAGGAAACTTGACACGGAAGTTAATGGTTTCATTGCTATTTATTACACTCAACTGAACTACTCAAGTACATAAGGAAAATTCAAGTCACATACTTGCAACAAGTTTTTGGACATCCAACTTGTCAAATAAAAAATTATGAGTTGTCTCCTTTTGTGGTCATCACAACATTGAAAGTTTTACTTTATAAATATCATTCCTACCTAAGTGTACAAAGCTCCATTTACAATAAAATGATTTTTCTCCCATTCATCAATTGTTGCATATGTATTAAATGAGGAAAGAAAGTAGAAATTTGCTGGTTAGACTGTAATGTTGACATGTATTGGGATTTTTCTCCTTAATTATGCGGCTTCAAATTTGGGCTTCCCTGGTGGTCTTGGGATTTGGTACTTAAGCTGCACTTTGGAAGATATTTGTGAATCAAATTCCTTAATGCTTCCTATAGATTTGAAGTTGGGATAAAAGTGATTTTTAATTTTTTGTGAAGACAATAATTTTTGTACTAGATGTTTAAGCTATTGGGCTTCAGCACTTCTCAGATAAAGCCATGAAATATTTAAATCATGGAAACGTCTTAGGATTTTATTGCATAATTCTGCTAGTTCATGGATAGATGTTAAGTATCCAAAAAATTTAAATTTGTAGGACATGGTAAATTTTATCAGTTACAATGTAAGTTCTCCTACTGATTGGGTGTGTGTACGTGTGAGTCTGAAAGAAATAATTTGCTTCTATAGCAATGGCAAGTCTCTTCCCTGTATTCACCGAATGGTTTGAGTTCTCCCTTCCTCCCCTCTCCCTTTATAGTAACTTATAGAGTTATTTACTTGAATAGCAGTTATCGTCAATTCACATCATGTGGAATTGGTGTTCCTTTCTTCTGTCTGGACTGGTTGTTCTGACCTGTACAGATCAAGATGATGCCTGGGACAGCTTTGGACGTATAGCCTCAACTTCATCATTACAACACATGCAGTTGATTACTTGACAAAGCTAATCTAAAAGATATAGTAACATTTCAACATGCTTTATCCATGGATGTTTAATGAAAAATGACTATGGGTGTTGGGGATAGGTTGTACTTGGGCTTGAAATCATGACATCAAGATATTTTATTTTATTGTATTATAATATATTTTGAGGTAGCCATATGTAGATCCATCCAGGTACAGGTTGAAGATCTCCAGAAGATATTTTGAAGTATCAACATATACCTAGGATATTCTCTTGTTCCATCCATAAATGACATTTTCTAATACGTGTGACTACTCCATGACTGCCCGACATTTATCCTAAAAATAGGAGTTAATGGGAGAAACTGAAAAGCTTAGTTTGGATTCTGTGAGGGATGCTGTGCGAACTCAAAAGTACGTTTTGGGATGCATATTGGTTCAGGCTCTGAAGCAAGGCCTGCTTCCGGATGCAGTGTCTTATATCAAATCTAATTTGTCTGATTTTCTTTGCTATTGATTACCCAGCATGTAGGTGGGACTGATATGTCAATATCTTTGAAGTCATTCAGTAACTTGTACCAAATATAAAACGTTCTTTAATTATTTATTATTTGTAGCTTAACTAAGTTCCTACAATAAGCATATAACTTGATATAGGGCATTTCTACATTTTTAACTTTACTTGGGGACAATATTATGACCTCTTTTCAGTTTTTGTTTGCCCATTGGTGCCGCTGCTTCATATTACTTGCATTCTCATCAATGTCAATCTACTCATTAATCTTGGGTGAATAGCTGGTCAAATTATCCACTATTTACCAATTATTAATCCCATCAACTTCTCTTTTAGTTGGTTTTCTCTATCATGGATTTGTTTTTGGGAATGGGGTGAATTCATCCTCAAACTGTTTTAAAGAATTTGTTGGTAGTATAATGAACCAAACTAAGGAAAGTGGATTCATTTTTTGCTGATAGAAGTCTCCTACTCTAACATATCTCACAACATCATGGATGTACTTTCTTTTCTAAAAGACATGGTTTAATTAATTCATTAATCAGTTGTATTAGGAATAGTGTCAGTGGTCAAGTGCTCTATTGCATTTGAATCAGTGGAAAACAAATAAACAAAGAAAAGCGATGTAGAATTATGTTATATGATTGCTGCAAAATCTATTTGTTTCTGACATTCATTAGGATAAATCCTTATGCTTGTTTTGATGTACCGTTTCCAGAGCCGCAAGTTGTGCACGTGTTTCTGTGTGGCTGATAGCTCGTTGCAGGACGCAATCTTACGGGCCAACAGCTCATGCTGAAGAAATCTATCGAGAACCTGTGAGCAACTTGTTTTAACCACCGTATAACTAAAAGCCTTCTTAGTCCTTGTATGGGCTCCTAAGTCCCATGTTGTACTATAGAAAACCTCGTTATGGGCCTCGATTCCTTGTCATTCTTCATTGTCTGTAACATTATCGTCGTGCTCTCGTTTGTTTGTATCATAAACACCGTAAATAGTTTGCCCTTCTTGATTCAGTGAACCTGCCCTTTTACGTATAGTGAAAACTACTAAAGATAAATTTGTGAGACAAAGCTGCGATTTCAATGCAGTAAATGTTTAACCACAATTTCATGTTAATGTGGTTATCTAAGCTTTTGTGATTGATATGTAACATAAATATTCCAAATATCTTCGATGCGATAGTTGTGTGTGTACCATCTAATATTAAAAGATTTTTATTTTATTTTAAATTACCTCATTACTTTTGGCATACGACATTCACAAGTTCAATACAAGCAATTCAGAAGTTCTATTTAGGATATTTTAACATTGTTTAGTTAACATCAAAATCAATTTTAACGCATATGCTATTGTTTACGTATGTGTAGAAACTCTTATATTATGTAAATAAATTTATATTAGTTTTATGTAACATAAAATTAGGTTTATGAGTCATTTAAAACAATTTAAATTATGATTGTAGCTAATCACCGCAAGACATGCTAAAAGTGTGATAAAATGTGGTAGAAATTTCATTATGGACATAAAACGGAAAATAAAATAAAATAAAATAATGGATATACTTTAAACCTTTTATGCTTGAGTGACAATTGTATAAAATTTACCTCTAAAGTTGTGGGAAAACTTTCTCTTTCTTTTTATTTTCATGATTATTGTTAATATGTGAATGAATCTTACATTGTTAATATATATATATATAAATTCATATGTATATAATAATAAATGTTACCCAAGTTTAAGTTAACTTTTGAATTAAAAAAATAAGAGTTTGAACAATTATAGAACTTTTATCCATCTTTGGATTTCAGAAACTATACGTAAAGATTGGATTCATTTCTCTTCATTTTATAAAAATACAAATAACTTCTATTGGGTGGCTCGTTTAGAAAGGAAGAGGAACATAAACTACCATATCCTTTATGAATTAAATCCTAGCCATTGACATCCTCTTCCACATTCATTTGGAAGGCTTTTTCCTTCTTCTTCTTTTTTAGTTCCACAAAGAGTTACTTGAAGATGATAATTTTAACTATGCTTTCCTCTGGTCCCTTCTTATTGTCTCCATGCTTCTTTACTTATGGCAGACTTAATTTGATAGTGCAAAGGGAACAATTGAATTCTTTTAAGACTTCAAATTGAAAACTTTTCAGAAATGTTACAAGGCGCACCCTTAATTTTTACGTTGGAAAGTTTGGAAGTAGGAAATAGTGTTGGAGATTTATGAACACTTAGGAAATTGAATTCAAATGTCCAACTTTAAATAAAAGAATTCACAGTAGTAATTTGTAGTATTTCTTTCAAAAAGAAAAAAAAGGAAAGAAAGAAAGAAAGAGAAGATCAAGGTGGGTTTGTTTCTAAAGAAGAATGGGCTACAAATTTTATGGTGGCTTGTTTTGAGCTCTTGGGGCTATTGTTTGAACACAATTCTAGACAAGTAGATATGTGAAAGAATGCTTGATTGTGTAGACACAACAAAACAATAATGGATTGAGAAGTATAAAGGACAAAGAAAGAAAGGGAATGTGAGGGGTGAAAGGTGGGGAGGAAGGATTATGCTTTGCATAACTGTTAGTTTAGGGCATGGCCTTGTAGAAGGAGCTTGAGGTTTACAAGTTAATAAATCTTATAAATTGCTATGCTGCACTTAATCATTTGTCATGTGTAACTTGTACTTTTGTCAACACAAAATTACGTGTCAATATTTACTTTGAATTTATATTATCAAGGGTAGCATAGCAATTTATTGAAATAAAATGATGAATCAATTAGGAGTATATCCCAAGAGAACCAACCTTTGTGCAGTTTGAGAGTTTTGTATTGCTTGAAAATCATATTCTCTTTATTTTTCCATTTTTTCCTAGTACTTCTCCCACTTTCTATATAATTTGATTAGGCTTTTATATTTCTCTACCTTTGTAGGATGAACGGTATTCTAAGTATACAAGTATGATGGCAGTCATGTTCCTATCATCTCTGATGGGTAAAAGATCCAAATAATGTTTTGATTAAATATCTTTGAATATCAGTTTTTTTTAATCATTGTGTGATACTCTTTATTCTTAAAGCATAGCATTTCAATTGGTTCATGCACCGTGCTACAATTATAGTTCAAGGGCATAGTTGGATGCAACAGCTCAGTGATGGATAAATAATTAGAAGCCTCAAGGCATGGGGAATTGCGCAAGTAGCTTGTACCTTTTGAAAATATTCAGTTCATGTGGGAGTTTCTACTCAGCTCTTGACCTATGTTTCTCTTTCTTTAGCTTATCTTTTTTTCTACCTATTTGTTTCCTAATTCTTTTATACAAAAGACTCACAATGCTCTGTATTTTTCATCACCCAGTTCTCGTTGTTGGGCAGACCTGAAGTTAAGAACATGATTTTTAGAGTCCTTGAAAACTTTATTTTATTTTATTTCATTTTTGTCTCTTGATTGATGGAGATTCTTTTAATTCCTATCAACACAAGCTTGGTGCTCAAATCTTCCTAATCTATGTGAAAAACTGTGCACTTTCGGGCTTGCTTCTATTATAAGGCCGTATCATTACACCTTCTTATCATGCATTTCATCTACGACAAAATCTTTTAATTTTTGCTTATAAAGTTCAATTTTTTATTTGGATGGGGCCTGCCTAATTTCCTTTTGGAGTGGCACACTATGGGCCTTGGATCCTTTCTTTGGCAGGCTTTTGTCTTGTGTCATACCTGATTCAACCTATTTCATGTAATTTCTTCTGGTCTAATTTTTTGTTACTGGACTGGGTGGCTAGTTGATAAGGATTCTATATCATGCCCAATAGTGGGCTTGATCGGTTTGAGTCTCGGAAGAAACCGTGGGCAGATCTGAAGGAGACTGGCTTACCAGTGAAAAAGAAGCCTTACACCCTACGTGTTCCCATATCCGAACGTGGGGGCGAAATAAGAAATTACCACTTTTTTACTTGGAAATTCCATTTGGTAATGGAAACCTGTTCAGTTGAGAATTTGTTCTCATGTTTTATTCCTCCATGTTTTCTATCCCACTCTCCCTGCCGTCTTCCCCAAGATAATAGAGATACTAGTAAGCAAGCAATGCTAGTTAGTATGGGGAGCCTTAGCTGAGAAAGCCCTTCCTGGTGTTGAAAATGGAGGATGTCAAAACTGATGGAACTACTCATTTTTCATTTAACAATCTTTTCTACGTATTTCTCAAGTTAGAAAGGAAAATATTGTGCACAAAAAGCATATGATTAACTGATGAGGGATCCCAAAACACATTTAGAAGAATGTCAAATGATTGGAAATGGCAAAAGAAACCACATGGCCTATGAGCATTCGAAATTTTAATTGTTTGCACGACAATTTATCTTGATATATTTGGTTTTTTGGGACATATCTAATATTTTGATTATATTTGCCTAGGGCAAATTTTGTACTAACAACACTTCAACTTAAAATATTCTTAAATGCCCATTATTCAACAATACTATAAGAGATCAAAGGAGAAGGTCCTTTTAAATCAAGTATTTTGATTATGAATAACTTGAGAGTGACTATACTAAGACGTTTAATTAGACATTTGAATACGTAGTGTGTTAACTCAAGAATGGTTCTGGACAACAGAGCAGGTAGCAGGGGAATCCAGGATCCTCGACGAAATCGTCCCAATCGATCGGAATCTGATTCTTACATGGTTTGCCTATGGTGGCAATCGGTCAGAAACAACACTAATCGGGTGAGAAAGCTTTAAAGATTCAAAGTCATTCGATGCAAAGAGGAGACAAAATAGTTCAAATTCCAGCCTGCCCCCTTTACGCCCATACTCCCCTTATTTATCTAGGTCGGGTGCCCTTCCTTCCCCTAGTGGCAGATGCTTGCCCGCTAACTGCCCCTACTGTCCAACAGTACTGTGCTACTGCAGATGTCGGCCTGTACTAAGCGGACAAGAGTACCTGGCCCAACAGTTGAGGTGAAGCCCATGTAGACTTGGAAATTGAGGTGAAGCCCATGTAGACTTGGAAATTGCTTAGTGTTCAGTGCTGGTCTCGACAGGCTCAAGCGAAGTGTTCGCAGTTTACGTCTTCCTAGGGGAGTACAGCCATTGGAGCTGTTAACAGAGCACTTAACATCAAGAGTTTATTGTTCCCAAAGTCTTGGCTAGCATATTTAAAAGCAGGATTTATTGATTTTTGTTTGCGTTTGTATCTATGAATTAATATTTTGCTTCTAGCTACGTTTCCATCTTTGTATTACATTATTTAATTGTTAAGTTGTTGTTATCTCATGATGTATACATAATTAACTTTTAATTAACTCTTCCAATGGAGCTTCTACTATATGCTCCAATACATCCAGTCTTGGACTTTTGAGTGGCATTTTTGTGGATTATGGCTGTTAGAACGATTTATGTGTTTCATTTTGGTCACAGCTTATTGCTTCTAAGCTGATTAATGAACTAAATAATTGTGTACTTTACTTGGAATTTCGTTTCTCAACTTTAACTTGATTTATATCATAGGAAGCTTGATTGTTATTTGTAATGATTGTTTAACATTTTATATAAAGCTTAGTTTAAATTCATCTATTTGGGTATCTGAAATCATTTGAAATTGCTGTAAAATGCAAACAAGGAAATTTTTTTTACTTTGGAGAGCTGGGTTGCTTGAGGTAGACGATGAGCCGGGTTTTGTGAGATCGGGTCAATTTCAAGTGATATTCCAAAAGTGTATTAACCTTTTTGTAATGGGAAAAGCTGCTTTTTTTCTTTAAACATAAAATGGGCTCTTTTTTAAGCCTATTTACAACGTCCAGCTTCGACGAAGTGTGAGTCATATGTCCTCCCTCATCACTTTTTGCGAGAGAGAAAGGGAGAGAGAACACTGCTTGTCCTTCTTCCCCGAAACTCAATCGACACAAACACGGTGAAGATGAAATGAAGAACTGTGGCCCTTACGACACTCCCCTGTTTGTCAGAGTTTTTGATCCCCACACAAGCTCACACCGAATGGTACACTCTCTCTCTCTCTCTCTCTCTCTCTCTCTCTCTAGTGTCTTCGTAAAAAAGCTTACTACTTTGTTAATGGTTGGTGAGTGTTAGGCCTTGTTATTCAGTGATATTGGTATCTAGGGTTTATTGATGCATAAAGTTAGCATCTTGTTCTGCGTCACAATCAAAGTTGAACAAAATGCTCAGTTTTAGGTTAACAAAAGGGCCTGGTTTTAGTTGTCGTGGCTGGGACAAGAAAAAGGTCACCTTGAGCTTACTCGATGGAGTGCTGTTATATTTCACTTCTTTGTTTTTTTGGAAGTTTTTTAAAAAAAAAATTCGTTTTTCCTTTTTTGACATTTTCGCTACTGAATTTAACTTTGCGACGGCCGCTCGAACATGCAGCACATTTTGGCCTTCGCGACAGAGGCACTGATTCTTTTCCTATATCTTATTCTACAATTAAACAATGTAGAAACTAGTAAACGTTGTAAAAGAATCGTTTAAGATGTATGAATGACAGTCGCATTAGTTCATTTTTTATGATTTAAAAGATGTTGGCTTTTTTTTTCCTACTATTACCTGCTATGGGGCGGGACGGTGGGTGAATGAATGAGTTTTATGATCTATATTAAAGGGTATACTAGATGGCAATGAGTTTCTTATATGATGTTTTGAATATTTGTAACCTCCTTGATATTGATTAAAAACTCAATCTATTTGATATTGCAGTCCATACCAACAGCTTTTATCAAAAACTTCAAGAGAGTCATACCGAATAAGGCCATTCTCTTGAATCATTCTAAGAAGCCTTGGCATGTTAAACTAGGGCAAACTAGTGATAACTTGTTTTTTACTAATGATTGGCAAAACTTTGCCACATATTACTTGTTGGAATGTGGAGACTTCTTGTTTTTTAGATATTTAAGAAATTCAAGATTTGAAGTCAAAGTATTCAACAAAGATGGATGCAAGAAGGAAGTAGTTGTGGATACAAGTAGTTCACATGGTCAAGATTGTGAAGTAGAAGAATATAGACAGAGGCAGGAGCAAATAGTGCAAGGTAGCCATCAACGTTCACCAAAAGAGGACCCATACCAGATACCTATAATTGAAATCCTAGATGAGGAAGAAATTTAATTGGAAACTACACATCCTCAAGTATTATTTGCCTAAGAAAAAAGGCATTTGAGAATAGGTTTTAAGAAGAATGAAGAGGCAAGCTGTGAGTTGTAATTAATACCTATTGTTTACAATCACTTGCCTTTCTTACATTCTTTGTTTAGATAACATGAATATTCATTATGGATTTAAAACGTTGTATGCTTACAGGCTAATATGAAGTTCCTTGTCAACATAATCTCAAACAAAATGAGATGCCAAAAGACTCTCACTTTGTCGCACCAAAGAATCCATATTTTATGTTGGCTATTTCTAACTATTCAAAGTACTATGTGGTGAGCTTTTGCTCTTGTATTTTTTGATTTATTTTTTCATACATTATTGTTCAGTTATCTATTGTGTAAACTAGGAATTTTTGCAATATGTAGAGAGGAGAATGCGTAATATTCCTTAGGTTTTTCATGATATATTTTGAGAGTGATGATAAATAATTGGTTGCAATGAGTTTCTTATATGATGTTGTGAATATTTGTAGCCTCCTTGATATTGATTAAAAACTCAATTTATTTGACATTGCAGTCCATACCAACAGCTTTTATCAAAAATTTCAAGAGAGTCATACCGAATAAGGTCATTCTCTTGAATCATTCTAAGAAGCCTTGGCATGTTAAACTAGGGCAAACTGGTGATAGCTTGCTTTTTAGTAATGATTGGCAAAACTTTGCCACATATTACTTGTTGGAATGTGGAGACTTCTTGCTTTTTAGATGTTTAAGAAATTCAAGATTTGAAGTCAAAGTATTCAACAAAGATAGATGTAAGAAGGAAGTAGCTATTGATACAAGTTCACATGGTCAAGATTGTGAAGTAAAAGATTATAGACAGAGGCAGGTGCAAATAATGCTAGGTAGCCATCAGGGTTTACCAAAAACGGACCCACACCAGATACCTATAATTGAAATCTTGGATGAAAAAGAAATTGATTTGGAAACTACACATCCTCAAGTATTATCTGCCCAAGAAAAAAGGCATTTGATAGTAGGTTTTAAGAAGAATGAAGAAGCAAGCTGTGAAGTCAAGTATTCAACAAAGATGGATGTAAGAAAGAAGTAGTTGTGGATACAAGTTCACATGGTCAAGATTGTGAAGTAGAAGAGTATAGCCAGAGGCAAGAGCAAATAGTGCAAGGTAGCCATCAGCATTCACCAAAAAAGGACCCACACCAGATACCTATAATTGAAATCTTGGATAAGGAAGAAATTGAATTGGAAACTACACATCCTCAAGTATTATTTGTCCAAGAAAAAAGGCATTTGAGAATAGGTTTTAAGAAGAATGAAGAAGCAAGCTGTGAGTTGTACTTAATACCTATTGTTTACAATTACTTGCCTTTCTTACGTTCTTTGTTTAGATAACATGAATATTCATTATGGATTTAAAACGTTGTATGCTTACAGGCTCATATGAAGTTCCTCGTCAACGTGAATCACAACATCTCAAACAAAACGAGATGCCAAAAGACTCTCACTTTGTCGCACCAAAGAATTCATATTTTGTGTTGGCTATTTCTAATTATTCAAAGTACTACGTGGTGAGCTTTTGCTCTTGTATTTTTTGATTTTTTTTCATACATTATTGTTCAGTTATCTATTGTGTAAACTAGGAGTTTTTGTGATATGGAAAGAGAAGAGTGCGTAATATTCCTTAGATTTTTAGAGTAATGATAAATGATTGATTGCAAAGTGGCACTATGGAGATGTATGTTTGCCCTTGTTCTACCTTTTAGGTATATTTTTTAGATATTCAAAGTGTCAGAGAAGATCCTTCAGATTTTGAATGTTAGATGTTATATAGTCAACTTTAACTTTTTATCCTTTGTGAGACCTATTGGTCTTTTTGGGTCGGCTTTGTCATGCTTAGCACTTAGGGAACTTAAATTTAGAAGCATCTTCTATTTTTAGTCTCAAATGAGTGCAGTGAAAAGAGTGCTAGATATGATTTGAACATCAATGACTAGTCCTAGAAGATCTATGATTAGGAAAGACAAGTAATAGTTTTTTCCTTTTTCTAAAATAGGTATGAATCATTTTTTTTTCTTTTTTTTTTCCTTTTGGGTATCCTTTGCAATATACTTTACAGTTTACCAAAACAGCCAAACTTTCTACTACTTCTTTTCTTTTCTTTTCTTTTTTTTGCTAGATAAGTGGCTATACAATAATTGGTCTCTTGCTATTGTGTGTTAAGAGATGTTAGGGGACATACTTTCTGTAAATGTTAGAAAGAAGAGGTTTTTCATATATCATTTTCTGGTTGCAGCACATTCCTCAAGTGGTGTTATGCCCATTGAACATCAAATTGATGCCAAACATGGTTATTCATAATCAAATTGGAAATATGTGGGCGGTGAAAATGAACTTCCTCAATAATAGTGGAATCTATTTTGGAAAAGGGTGGCATGCTTTCATCAACGAAAAAAATGTAAAAGTGGGAGATCAATGTATGTTTGAGTTTGTCCCTAGAAGAGAAAATATATGCAATGAAGTGCATGTACAAATTCTTTGTGGGAATGCAAGAGTGGAGAAACCTTCTCAGCATTGGCATTAAAAAAATTGTCGAAGGTAATGAGGATTTTGTGATGGACAACTTTGTTTGGTTATTTGTTATTTTGTGAAGTAAACACACCATCTCATGACTTCAAGTCAGGGCTGTAAGGAGCTCACTCTTATGCAATCTAGATATATCTTTTGTAATCGATGCTTTTTCCTTTTTAGAGAAAACAAGTTGTTGTACATAAGCACGTGTAGTTTTTTAGTTGTTTGTAAAAGGAGGTGTTAACAGTGGGGTGCATGTCATTTGCTTTCTCTAGTTTATATGTGGTAGGAAAACTTAAAGGTGACGGTTGATTTGTTGAATCAGTTTGTAACCTTTGTATCCATCTATGAAGCTAAGGATCATTAAGTTCAATCGTCTTTTTAATTTGCTGCCTTTGCTATCCCTATTTTACACCTCCTCTATATTATAATGGGGCTTTTAGTTAATTAAAACTTAACAAGTACAACCTGCAACCGGAGCGGAAAAAGAAAAATCCTCGAGACTTTTTTGTTATTTCCTTATATCGGAGACAACACTCTAGCCTGTACAATTGCAGTTCTGATGTGCTTGTAATGGTAATATCAGTATTAGCAGGTGCAAAAACAAACATCCCCTTCAGTATCTATATCACCCTCCTCAGATCCTGCCTGCATGACTCCTTCCCCTCCCATAATCACGAAAATGGAAAGGCCTGGGACCGCTGGAAAAGCTGTTGGTACCATCGAGTCATGTACGTTTTTTTTATTAGGTCCAGTGTCACTTCTGGTGAGCTGGAAAAAATTACAGTAACGTAATGTCTTTCCTTGTGGGTAACAACAGTGAAGGTGTAATTCATGCGACACCAATTTCACTCTCTTTAAAAGTGGGACAAACATATACGTCCAAATACATAAGTGAGTGCATGTGAGGATGTTGCAGGTCTATCAAAACATGATTGGTTCGAAGCCGTGCGAGGAACAAAGAAATGAGTCCAAAAGCAGGGACCTCAAAATGCTTCTGGATAAATTGCATGATGAACTCCATATTCAAGTTGACCAAAGGAAATCTCTGGTACCAATAGATCGAATACAATATCCAATCCAAACTTGATCGCACTTGCAAGATATTATTATCTGCTTGTATGTGAGCATAGAACAAAGAGTTTCGGCATCTTCGGCCTTGGGAGTGAGGCCAGCCCGCACAAAATTTTCTGAAGGTGCCAAGCATTCACCAAGTATATACGCATGGCGTTCATTTGCACCAAGATATAATGCTTCACCAGGATTAAGCTGCAAATGATTAAAAAAGAAGGCCGATATGACACCATTGTCACTAGGATATTGCTTTCAGCGGTTCCTTCTCTGTTAACTGCCTTACCAGATGCAAACCAAAAACCAAAGGTTTGCAACTCAATTTTTCCAGTCGACAAGAAAATGAGAGGAGGTTGGGTAAATGCATAAGTTTCACGCTACCATAAAATACAGTTGGTTTACAATACAAATTATTAAATTTTTGTAGAAACCGTAATTTGGTTCATGTTCTCTCAACGCCTTTCTCACTTACAAATACCATGTTGATCAGAGACCATACACAATCAGATCTAGTGTGCTGAAAATAGAAGTTTCTTAATATAAATTGATGGTAGTTTGAAGATTCACAAGCCACTAACAATAGATCAATTTAAGAACTAGCTTTTTGGCACAGATGGGTGAGGTACATAGAGTATAGTGGATTGAACAGAGGGTTCCCAAAAATGTATAATCATAGAACATGGAATGATTTGTGAACATATAGATTTACTGAGGACACGAACACTCTTTATCTTTATCTATACATATGGCGAGCTTTATAATTTGCCATTTGAAATTTAATCAATTCTCTATCAGCGGCATGTACTTTTTGGGCCACTAGTACCCACAATTATTTTTTCCATTAAGGAGAGTAACTCTTCCAACACTCTTTCTATGGTCATATTTTGTAGTGCATCAAATTTAACAAGTTTTCGATGCATGGTACTTTTCTTGTCATATACAATAGGAAATGGGTATCTTGTAAGAGGCCAAGTGTAATGACCAAATAACTCTATTGCATAAGCGCATAAAGCACTTGAGAGCATAAAGCAATAGGAAATGGCCGTAAGTCTGAAAAGCTACTTGGTTGAAAGAGTTTGGGAATTAAAACTAACGTTGTAGCTGTGGAGCTTCGGGGCAGTTGACCTCCCTGGAAAAAATCCATTATTGCAGCTATTACATCCTCCTTTACCATCTGTTGGGCAGCAATAAAGAAATGGCCAGTGAAGCCATGGAGGCTTGGAGCACTATCAGGGTCAAGACTACGAATAGCTCCTTGAATTTCTCCCAGTTAGGAAATTGACACAGCATAGCATTTGGATCTTCTGTGACTAGTTGGGGATCGTATTGAAGGAGGTCCGACTGTGGATTGTTTGCTGATATCTGCGTTGTCGAAGCTGTTAACAAATCCTTGTAGTAGTCCACTGCCATGGGACCCAAAATATCAACATCATCTGTGCGATTTCCATCAGGCAACACAAAACTGAACCTGGATTATTATTATCTCCTCTCCTTAATGCGCACATGAAAATAAGTCGAATTGCAGTCCCCCTCCAGAATCCACCGAACTCTGGCCTTGTCTCGAAGCCGACTTTCTTCATCTGTGATGTGCTGAATGAGGTTATCTTGGACATCTTGCCACTCTTGAAATATCGTGTCAAACGAACCTGTTTGTAGGATTATTTCCAGCTCCTGAAGCCTCTTCGTTAGATCTGCTATTTTCTTCTCTGTTTTGCCACGATGTTCCTTCGACCATGTTTTGAGAGCTTGTTTGACCTGTACGCTTCGCAGATGGAGTCTGATCCAAGGAGGGGCTGTAAAGTGCCCAAGGAGGGACTATGATGAAATCATTTGTAACGCTGACCATTATCCAACCATTGTCCCTGGAATTGGAATGGCTGAGCTCCCTGAACCGTCTTCAAGGATAATAGCAATGGTGAGTGATCCGAAAGAGACTCAGGCAAATGACGAACCTTCAAAGTAGGAAACAGATGAGATGCTTCCAAGTTACATAGAACCCGATCAAGTCCTGCCCATATCCCATGTGAACAATGACCATTATTCGTCCATGTGAAAGGAGGACTCAGAAAACCAGCCATTAAGCCCTTGTTGACACACAAAGGAATTAAATTCTGAACTTAGCAATGCAAGAATATGATCTGCCTCCTCGTTCTCATCTCGGCTAAGAATTGTATTGAAATCCCCACTGAGAATCCATGGTTTGGTACCTAGCTGGAGACTGTCTAGTTGTTGCCACAACTGACGTCGACAAACATGATGTATACTTGCATAAAGTACAGTGAGCAGAAAAGGCTTCCCAGCTTGTAATACCTCTACTATGATGCTTTGTGTATTATAAGAAAGCAGTGAAACAGCCATATCATCTTTCCACAGAAGCCAAATATGGGTCTTCACCGGATTGCAATGCAAATGATTATGAAAGCCTAACTTTCGCGCCATGAATGCTAGTTCTTCTACCCAGTGTTTTGGCTCTAACAATGCTAATAAAGAAATTTTGCATTTTTTGGATTCCCGTATTAGGAAATCCAATTTTCCTAGAGGGCGTAACCCTTTAATATTCCATATAATTAAATTATGCATGAGGAGTTGGATGTTTGTAAGCATCAAATGCAGGGGACCTGCTATGAACATATGGAGTATTACCTGGACGGACTGACATTGTCTCCAATGGAATGGGGAGAACTATTTGAACGCCCCCGCCCGGTAGTAGGATCTGCAATAGTTGGAATCTATTTTGCATAACAAATGGCTAGGCAACTTCTTCTTCTTCTTCTTCTGTTACTTCCATCCCTTCATCCTCTTGTGGTTCTTTAATTTCCATTTCATCACTACTAGTGAGGTATTTCCTGTCTGCTCCTGCTCACTTTCATCCGTATCAGATTCCAGAATGGTGTTTTGTGAACCTACCACTGCACTTTTAAAGGGTGCTGAAATAGAATGATTGTCGTTGTGTTCCCTTGCCCCAATGTCTAACCCGTAGATGTTGGCCTGCACCAGAGCCGGGGACTGCTGTGTTTCCACAACAGTTGCTTCCTCAGGACCATCATTTGGGGAAGGGAGCTGCCCACTGCCTGCGTGCATTGGTCCCTCTTCTTGAAATATTGAACACTGGTTCTCCACTAACGGGATTGCTGGTGTATCTTCTGGCCGTGATTCCTCCTCTGTTGTGGCAGAAACAGCCTTGGGTTTTTCCGTCTCAGTAGTTCCTTTCCCCCCGTCATTGAGGCATTTTTCACAAGCAGATTCTGTGCTGACCAGTTTGGACAGTATTGGCTGCCAAGAAGCGTTGCCGTGCTCTTGCCGAGACGTTTGTTTCTTCTTGGTTTTCCTCTTGTTCTGGGTCACATTTGGCATTGAGATTGCAGGAATAGGAGATTGTGCCTACTAGGTAGCTTCAATGGTCACTGAATTATTTTGTCGAGCACCTTGGGAGTGTGCTTGGAGTCTGCGGCATACACTTCATCAGCACACAAAAATCGTCCCAACTGGTTCCCAAATACAATACCTATTCGTTTGCGGGCTCTCATTTGATTTTATTTTTCCAAAAATTTTGCCAGGGATAGCAAATACCAAGACCTTTGATAAAGATACTATGCCCTATAGTAAAATGAATATGCAAATTTTGTGTCTTGATTGTGGCAAGTCTTAGTATGCAAACTTCTATCGTTAGTTACCACCTCCATCAGACAATCCAAGGACAGAAATTGAACCATTGCAGGTTTAACTTCATGATAAATTTACTCACACAGGTAGGCTTAAGTGTGCACTATTTACATTGAACATCTCATCTTAAATTCAAACAAATTCGTAATTGTCACAACTTAAACTTTATATATGGCATTAAAGTGCTTACAGGGAGATTCTAGTCAATGATTTCACCGTCTTCTTCTTCGGCTATCTCAGTTCCCTCACCAATACTACCTTTTCTTTCAACAAAATTAGATGCTTCTTTTATTGGCCTACCATGTTCATCATTATCATCATCATCCTCATTGTCATCATCATCATTTTCCTCTCTTTTTTCTTCTTCTTCTTCTTCTTCTTCTTCACCATTATTATTATCATGATTAAGTTCTTTTGCCATGGTTATGATGCTACCTTCAGCCTCTTTCCCCACAGGAGAAGATTTTTCAACTGCTTCATCCTCACACGCACTTTCTTTAACCAAAACTAAAGGAAATCTCAGAGGCTCATAAGGCCAATCCTTGAAGAATGAGTTCATCACCATGAACCTAAAAACCTGTAACAACCGGCTTTTGTCTCTACCTATATCTGCACTCAGAAGTTTCTGCAGCAGTGTTGGTTTTGGCTTGTTCAAAGAAGCATCAGTTGACGTATCCCTCTCTGCTAACCTCTGCTTCTTGGCAAACCGATCTCTTTTGTCATATCTTCCTCTCTTTTTAAACTTGTTTTGGAATCTTTCCTTCTTAGTCAGCGGCCTTCTGTCGTCCTCCCTTCCATGTCCTTGCTTCTCTGAATCCGAGAGATAGTAGGATGGTACCTCTGCCACTTCAACTCCCAATTCAGCCTGCTTTGCTAGAATCTCCTTGAGTTGCTGGAAATAAAAAATTTCATCATATTGTTACTAAATATTAAACGCTAATGATGCAAAACAAAAGAAACTATATTACCCTAAAATTATACTTAGGTATAGACCAAGATTAGATAGAGAAAATGAAATGTCAGGTATCTAAGTATGTATTACAGATTTCCTTCTTTCTCTCTTCCTCTGTTTTCTCCCTCTGTGGGTAAAAATAATCTCCATGCTCATCGTGAAAAAGCATGAGCAATATCAATTTAATGCTCTACACCCTCCAATTAAACAACATGGTAAAATGTACTTCACAATGCACAAGCAATTTAGCATCATCTTTTGACATGCAAAACAATTTCCAACACTGAATGTTGTTGATCATACTAATATTCGTTGTCAATAGTTACAAAAGTATTAAACAAACATACTATGATCTCTACAAGTTGAGGTAAAATCACATTATAATTGCAGTGGATAGGAAACTTTGGCCCTTCATTTTCCCCGCTTTTCTGATTTACCTAGAAAGATTTTGAAGATGTTGGTGGTGTAACTTCTCTTTATGCTCATCCTCTGCCTCTCACGATTTTCCTTTACCATGTAAAACTTTTGTCCATGGATTTTTTAATGTGTTTTGCTTGTACACTTTCTGGTTCTGCGACTTGACCCTCTTTTTCATCTGTTAATAATATTTAACAGTAAACTATGGTTCTACCATTTCTTCATGTGTTTTATTTATAACAAAAAAGACTAATAGCATAGAAACTAAATGGCGGACCACATAGGCTAGAAGAGGACTAAAAATAATACTCTCCATTAGAGCTTTTTCTTTCGATCTCATTCAGTGGAACAGGAAGGAACTAACCATTCCCAACTCCCCTCCACCTGACACAAAATTCCATTTTGATCCAACCAAACAAGGTAAACAGCTTTCTCATCCTCATCGATGTACAAAAAATAAAACTCTTTATCACTACTTTCTTTGTTTTTTTTTTTTTTTTTAACATCTCACTCAATGGAATGGGGAGTAAACAACCACCCTCATTCCTGAATATGTAATTCCATTTCGATCCAAGCAAACAAGGTGTTCACTTTTGTCTTCCTCACCAAATGTCTCTTTTCCCTCCCACTTACCAAGTGAATTACGGAGAGATTAGATTTTGTCCATAGAACACATTGAATTTTCTTTTTCCAAATGTAAATAGCTCTGCCTTAGTTGGCCAAACTGACTAAAAGAATTGCTCAAAGTTCATGCAATTATCATACATACCAAAGAAAAAGAGAAAAAAAACAATAAAGATAAAAAAGAAAGTTGGTGTACCGCTTTCCGTAGTTTGGCATTACCCTCAGAATCTGCCAATTCTCCAACCTGCTTCTGCAGGTGATAAATTCAGTCATCAGAAAAACCTATATCAGAAAGAAAAACGTGGCAATAATACACTGCAATAAATTAAACCTTCATTATGTTGGCATTTGTTGGGAAGTTCTTCCTACGTGCTTCACGCCACTGTCGGATTTCTTGCTCCGTGTAGGTCAAAGAAAGGGATCTTGTTTGAAAAATTATGGATGACATTCCCATGCAAAGGGAGAGAATAACTAATCAGATATTGAACAAGTGAGGAAACAACACTTAATTAGATATTGAAGAAGGGAGGACTAGTTGATATCCTGTTCCCCCACTACCTCCATAAGCAGTGAAAGATAACTTTTGAATTGGTAAGCCTAACATATTACGCAGCAATTACCTCTTGCCCCTCGCTTGGTTCGTAGAATCAGCATGATCAAATCTTTTTGTCCTCTCATTACTAAACCCTGGTTCAGCAACCCACAGTTATGAGAGAGAGATAGAAGGATGTCAAAGGTAATATAAACAGAAGGCATAGGTTATCGCACAATTCATTCAGCGGAAGCAAGTTAATAGCCTTTTCTAGAAACTTAAGTTGCACGAATGCAATGAGTGGAAATAAATAAGTAAATTGAAAAGCATTATTAAGAATTAAGGCAGTGAAGAAACACAATATTTGATCTAAAACATTTTCACAAATGGAGTTCAATCCGGCAAAGCTACTTTACAACCCTATATAGCACTACTGGTGATTTAGACTCATCAAGGAATGGATGTCAGACAAATTACAGGACTCAATATTTCATTTTCAATCATCAAGTCTCAGTTAAAAGAGAAAAAGCTAAATAGTAGGTAAATTTCAGAATAAGATTTACTTTACAAGGAAAGCTGCCAAATTCCATCATGTAAGCATAGAAAAATCAACCCGTGACATTGGAAGCTAGGGGTTTAGCTCTCATAAATGCCTCATTCATACTACTAAATACATATTGCTGAATCTAATTCCTCATATGTGCAATTTCAATCTTGTCTTTTGCAGAACAAGAAACAGAGAGCAGAAACATGCAAGAGACGCCAAAGTAGCCAATAACATCCATGGTACTTGTAATAACTCTTTTAACCTAAAATTAAATTTTTTATGCTGAACTAGTTTGATCAGATGGTTTAGACAGATTCGATGGCAATTGTTGATATGAACCACACTGTTATCAAGAATTGCCATATGAAGCATATATACACAATTTCATTGCATATTTAAATCAACCCAGATTTATACCTTGTAAGGAATTGCCAAAACTATTCTCTACTCCAACCCCATAACAGACTCCTCTAACCATTTGAGACCATTAACCCTAAGTTTTCTCAATATTTGAATGCAACTTACCGCCTAGATTTAACTTTAAAAACACGAGTATGTCACTCTCACCAAATTTCCACTACCCAGTTTTCTCCAAAACCATAATCCGCCATCTATTATAACAAAACAACCAGAAAACTCTATAGTAAAAAGCTGTCCAATGCCAAAACAGTAACCCATCACAGAAACCTTATTATCTGCAGATGTCTATAGATTTCCTCTCACAATAAACTTGAATCATGGTGAAATCCCTCCAATCCATGGTACTTCTGTCTCTAAAGAATGCTCTATTCCAACTAGATAGAAATTCTTCTACTTAAAATTTTACACAAAGCAGCCAACCACATATTGCAATGATTTTCCATGGGAAAGGGGAGGCCATTCCCCGTTTTGACACCCTACACAAAATTACGATCTATCCACAACACTCTGTGGTCAACTCGTAATCTTAGAATGATCTCACCTCTGAACAATAGCTTGGTGTCAAAACAAATCTTTTAAATGCTTCAGACAGTTTTCCAAAAAAGACTAGTATTATGAACTCTAAGTACTATCTTAATCATGTCAACTTGAGACGTTCAAGTTGTAACTTGTACCTCCCATGACAAAAAGAAGATCAGGAACATTTTTTCTTTCTTTCTTTGCTTTTTCTTTTTTCTGGTATTTACTGAGTTTGGGGCCCCGGCGTTGAGAGATGGGGGCATTGTGGTTGTTGTTGCGGTGGGTTGCAGTTGGTAAGGAAATATAAACATAACGTAGTAGCAAGATATTAAACCACAAACCTTTCCCCTTGTGTTCATTAGGATATCCAAACTTCCCTCTGGCATTTTTCATATGATGAAACTGAGACTTCTGAGATCTACATACCAGCTTAAACTGTAAGCAGCAACTCAATCTCCAAAAGTAAAATGATGGAAACAAAGATAGTGAAGAAAAGCAAAAGCATACCCGTCTTGTGGAGCCCCTCTTTTTGGATTCCTTGTGAAGTTTTTGCCAGATGAATTTTTCCAGTTGGAGCTTGCAACGTTAACCACGCCATTGTTAGTAGGATTGCCCTGAAATAATTGACAGAACTTGTGTTAGTTACAATGACCACAGCTCATTCAATACTGCATCAACATGCACTATTTAGCAAAAGATATGACTGATAATTTTTTTTTTTCAAAAAAGAAAAGAAAAGAAAAGAAAAAACCAACAACTACCGTGGAGAGGGCACCACAAAACTACCTGTACAGAAGTTTGCAAGTTGTTAGAATGCTGGGGCTGAACTGGATAATGAGTAAAGTGCCCAGATGAGCTCGCTTGTAACTCAGGAGTTGCAATAGGCGATGCTTGTAACCCATTTGCATCCGTTGCTGTTAGGGCCAAGTGTTGCTGATTCTGGTTATCTTGCTGTCCAGTCTTATTAGCATGCACAAGACCAAACTGCTGATTTGCCAAGAAGTTGGCATTTTGAGGAATTGTAGCGTTAGGTGGCTGATTTAGACCACCCAATGTACACAGAGGGATACCATAAGGTCCAGCCTGAGAAGGAGCTTGCATTTGCAAGGGCAGAAGCTGGTTCATACTTTGAAACATATAAGGAAAAACGTACTGCCCATTTGACAGAACCATATTGGGATTGAGCTGTTGAGGAAAATTTTGCACAAGCGAAAGCCGAGACGCAAGACTTTGATTGGCATTCTGGGCCAAATTGCAGAATTGTCCGTTACCCAGAAACCCCGCAACCTGGTTTATATTGCATACCTTGTTCTTTGATCCAAATCCCACATGGGACTGACCTAGTTGAGAACCCAAATGGGACATACCCAGTTGAGTATTATGAAGGGGAAGAATATAGTTAGGTGCATTCATGAAACCACGTTGAGTTATGGGAGGCCGCACATTGAGGTTCAACGGGGAGTTAGAATTACTGAAGAAAACTTGAGCTTGCGCATTGTTCATGCCAAAATGAGGTTGAAATTGCAGAGCATTTTGTACTAAACCCAACGAATTTGCAAGTGACGGATTAGATGGCTAGCCTGATAGATGAAGAATTCAAACACAAAAGTCAGGAAGAAAAAATAGAAGGAAACAAAATTAGATTCAAATCAGATAAAATTCTTTGTTTATAGAGACTCCGTGTGCGTGCAAGAAGAGAGATAGAAAGCGCATACCTGTTGAGAAGGAGGACCAGTGGGAGCATTAGTTTGCTCCGCTTGGTTGGGACCGCAAGGATAGGAACTGTAGTAAGGTAGCATCTTTGAGCATGGAGAAGAAGCACGCGAGCTGCAGAGTAAGCTCAGGGCTTAGAAGTATCGATTTTGTTAGGTCGTGCTTTCTAACTTCAAGAACATAGTGTGAAAAGGCAGGGTTTAAGGCCGTCCCCGAGAAGGGTTTAGATTTTTTTTATTTTTTGATTTTTTGTTCCGTTACTTTTTCTTTTTTCTTTTTTTCTCTTGAGCGCCTTTTTCCAGGTGTAATACACGCACGAATTAAGATCTTTATATAATTGTTTTTACAGTTCAAGATTTTTTTTCTTTTTTATTTTTATTATAGTTTGTTTCGAGTTGAAGCATTATAATCTTTTGTAAAATAGTCTAAGGGTTTTTTTATCTTCGGAACTATTCATTCCATCTTTGTTAGTAATTTGCACTCTTTCAAATTTGAGACATTTAAACAAATTAGTACTCTTTATTTCTTGCGTAACACTAAAAGAAATTTAAGTAATAATTTTTAGTCTTTGAAACATCTTTCTAAATATAAATCTTAATAATAATAGTTCTTAATTTCAGTTAGTTTTTACCTTTTTTTTATATATCTTTCACTACACTTTTAATAAAAAAAATGCATAAATCATCTAAAAATGTTAATAAAATAAAAAAGGTAAAAAGTAACAAAGTTAGTTGTTTACCCTTATGACACTAGCTCTTTCTGTTTAATTATCTTTTAGATGGTATACTTGGCATTTGAAATACCAAATGTCTTTTAAAATACTTTAAAGTAGAAAAGAAAATTTTCATTAGGATTATCACACTATACTAATGATAATTTAATTATCGCTTATCATTTCTTGAGGCTTTTTTAGAGTGGTCAACTACTCGTTAAAGAATCTAATGTTGAAAAATAAATATGTGCGTATAATAATTTTTGTTAGTACAAAAACTAAGGGTTCACATAAAAACTATTAAAAAATTAATGAAAAATATACAAAAATTGCTTGATCAAAAAATGGTCATAACTCAAAATTTCTACTGCCAAAACTCAAAACTCAAGAAGTTGTTTGAAAATGGCTTGCCACTTCTAGTAGCACCCTTTTGAAAACTTGTTTTCACATTATAGGAATAATAAAACTTGATGTATAAGCTAATTTTGAAAAGTATTCTAAAATGGGACAACCCTAATTGATTAAAGATCAAAATAATTGTAAGTCAAATATATTAAGAAAAAAATGATAACTAATTATAATTACATCAAAGGTGCTCCACATCATTTAAAAAAAAAAGAATTCATATACCTAAACTCACCACACTAGGTGTCAAACCTAAAATCAAAAAATCTCTAATAGTATTTACTCTCAACTGAGTTAAATGTTTGTCGAGTCCACATCATTTCTTAAGCATTTATTTCGAGTACTTATTAACATAATTACACCACAAAAGAACAGCTCTTAATATATGTTCATTTTGATATTTGATGAGCATTTTGAGCGTAACAAAAATGTTAATATATACAAACCTAATCAAAGAACATTAACAACTGCAAGACTAACATAAGTTATATTAGACGTAACTTAGTACTACCTTTTACAAATGATGGTTAGGACTCTAACCCACATACAACATCTTGCAAGATCATATATTTGTTTGTATTTTGTTTGAATGGGTTTAACTTATATATCCTTTCCATTGACCATTTGGAGATGAAGCTGTTTGATCTGACCAAAACACCGAAATACTGCATAAGGTTTTCATGTTGCATTAGAAAACACAAGAATGCAACGAGAAGAATAAGCATCTTAACCACCATTCGGCTTCATACTATGGTTTCTAATACATCAAAACTATTTCGTACAGCTGCTGTTGCTCAGGTAGGTAAAGCTATGAAATTACCGGGTGAATCTTTATTCGCTATGTTAATAGCAGAATGAAAATATGGATATTAACATTTTTGTTGCCAATCGTTCCTATCAATCTGACTATTATTACAAATGGCTCAACCTGACACTGTAGTACAATAAACAATCAATGGTAGAAAATTTGCCTCATCAACCCCTCAGTTTTCTTCCATCTTCTCTTGGATTGAAAACTTGACCAAATTCGCTGAAAGCAAATATGACATATGAAAGAAACAGCAGAACCAAAAGGTGGATTGGGGTGTGGAATTCTTTCCAGCAAGTCCATGGTTCGTTGACTGCCTTCAATTACTCCTACCTAGAATTTTGAAATTAAATAATTAAAACACCAAAAGAAAAAAAAAATTCAGTAGCTCATGTATTTATGAGCATTACGGAGCAGTCTTAAGCTCTAGTCATCATTGTTGCATGATAAATAAGAATGGGATCGTTGGTAAAAGCATCTCTTACCTAGACGCAGAGGCCACCCTAACCCATGCGCTATAGATCCCATAATCTTTCACCCTGTACAAAGACAACAGAATCATTTCTATCAAAATAGGGAAAAAGGAAAATCAAAGCATCGAAGTCATAACAGCTTCTTCGGTATTGGTTTTTTGCACGAATAGTAACTAAGCCAAATAATTTGGTGGAGAACCCCACTAAAGCAGTTTGAGGAATAAATAATGATACAAAGGGCCACAATAAGGGCGGCTTTCATGTAATATCCTCTATCCCTATTCTTCTTTCTTTCTTCTCCCCCCCCCCCCCCCCCCCTTTTCAATTATTACTGCACATATTTTTAGTGTATCTGCTTGGCCCTCTACTAGAGAAGTTCTTCGAGGTCCTACATTCATAAAAGAGTAATTATTAAGAGTGCACCCTAAAGTATATTGAGTTGAATCATAAGTGAGAAAGAAAAGGTGGGCCGTGCATGAAGAAACGCTCCTTCGTTGTATGGGGGCATCATTGAAACAGGGGTCACATAGAAAACCCCAGGTTGGCTTTATTAGAAGTATATATCACATTGCACAGCTGCCAAGAGAAAACATTTGCAGGTTCTATAACTAAAAATAAACAAAGAAAATCAATTTTGATAACAATTTAAGTTGATTTCAAAGAAGGAAGACGTTAAAGTTAGTCTTCTATGCTGCTAAAACCTAAGTTTATTTTTATGGTGGTGATCGTCAATCAAATTTGATCTAAAAGAAAAAAAAGCAGGTAAATAATCTGGGGTAAAAAAAGGAAAGCAATAGAATCAATTAGCACAAGAAAATGAAGACATATTGAAGTTGGAAACAAAGTGTTATGGCTATAGAGAAAGAAGCACTAACAAAAAAATTAAATAGATACGAAGGAAGATCAAGTAACCAAACCCAAATACAGAATATCTACTTACAAGTAAACATCATCTCGATTAATTTTAGGAAAGAGGTTAACATAGAACCGAAAGCCATCAGGGCTTATATCTCTGCACAGCAAACCTGCTACATATTTACTGGTCAATCAAAGCACACTCGGACAATTGTCTTTCCATCAAAAGAAGTGCAAGAGTCTACCTTTGCTCTCAGCAATCAAGAGATGTTCCCTAGCCATGGCTGGAGCAATTCCTAATGTAATTGCAGCATCACTTGCACTTATACCAGCTCGGAGGGCATCAGGGTTTGTTACAAGGGCCTTGATTCTCGCAAAAACCTACATTTTACGGCACTTGTTGGTTAATGTCCTGCAACTTCAAATACTTCCAGACATTTTGCAGAAACGAACAAAAGATGATGCATTTGATTAGATTTTGTTTTGTTGCGAAATAGAAAAAAAAAAAAGTTGAAAGAATAGATTCTGGTTTGCTTGCTGTTACACATAACTTAAACCATGCAACGGGGAGGGGGAAGGGGAGTGGGCAGCGAGGAAGGAAAAGAAAAGAGAAAAAAAAAGAAAAGAAAAACTTCCTCCAACAGATGCTTTTACCTTAGAACTAA
Source organism: Casuarina cunninghamiana (assembly GCA_028551485.1). NCBI lineage: Eukaryota > Viridiplantae > Streptophyta > Magnoliopsida > Fagales > Casuarinaceae > Casuarina > Casuarina cunninghamiana. The sequence goes on along the minus strand of CM052370.1, from coordinate 19,393,285 downwards.
AAATTTAAAAGATAAACAATGATGCGGCACCACCACTTCAACATTGATGCAGTCTCGCCCATTTCCACATAAATGTGGAAATTTGCTCATCAACATCAAGTACAAACAGAAATAGTGGCCAAAATATTCCAGTCATTTTTTAACAATTTTAACAGTGGATAGGATCGTATATATGGGGAAGAGAGAGAGAGAGAGAGAGAAACGTTACTAAGTGTTCATCTAGTTATCACCAAAGTTCTCAAACTTCCATCCTCTCTTTGCATTTGTACATAGGAGGGAAAACGTTCCATGATCTTCTTTAACTATTAGCCTGCTATCATCTTTGCTTCCATGAAAACAGTATTCATGATAAAAGAACTCATAAAAGAATCATAAGGTCAAATCGAATATGCAGAAAAACAAGAGAGAGAGAGAGAGAGAGAGATTCCACCTCCTCATCACTGTAGGACTCGATCTGTATGACCATGACTCCACTGTCAAACTTTCGAAATAACATGTATTACTCCAAAAGCTAAAGTTGACAAGAATTAGTCCCCATAGAATATAATGTTGACATAAGCTTCTAGATTTTGCACTTTTATCTCTACTATGGGGAAAGCTGCAGCATAAATAATATCAGACATACACATCAAACTTCTCCCAAAGGAGAACATGCTTGCAACAAATCCTCTGGTGAGATCAAATCTGCACAAAAAGGAGATACGAGAAACAGATTCACATTCTACAAAAGATGAAAAATTGTATATTAGAAACTAATTAATCTTTTTCCAATGCAAACAAGAAATAGAAGTGTACAGACAAACAAACTTGTTCCACGGGCACGGTTCAAGAGACTAGACATCAATAAGATTAATCATTCCTCCAGCTCTCTCAAGTGGTATTCTAACAAAGTCCACCAACTAAGCATAATAAAATCAAAGTTAAAGTTATCTTTCTGTGAAAGAGAAATCCATCAGAAAGAAGCTAGTATCAACACAAGAAATCACCAAGATGTTCAAGGATTAAGCCAAGTACTTATGAGTAGTATTTTTATTTTAGTTTTAGTTTTATTTTTTGATGAGAAGGTGGAGGAGTGCGAGTAAAACAATCAGGAATTCAGACAGTCTAAGTTAAAGAAAAAATAAAAAAGGTCAACGTTAGAGTGGTTACCTTACATTTTTTTTTTTTTATTATTTTGTAAAACTGCTGAATCTCATGGAGTCTTTAGCATTAACCTCATCTTGATCATACATATGTAATCAAGTAACAAAAAATGACAAGAAATATAAAAAAATCAAATTTTAATTATAGACGCATATTTAATTCTACTTCATTACATCACACTTCTAATGCCATACTTATAAGGTTACAGGACCTTCTGCTAAAAAGAGACTAATGAGACTAGCACCAATAAAACATACTAAGGGAGAATGGAAACTGACGAGATAGCTGTTGATGATACAGTGCGCCAACAGACTCTTTTGTAACTAGGGATATGATACCAACGCTCAACAACTAATCTTGCATCTCCTCTTTGGAACCCAGTTCATCATCATTGGTTAAACCAACTTGAGAATTTGAGCTAGACAAAAGTTTTTGCCTCATTTTCTCTGCTAGCATGACCATCTCTTTAGCCTTACTCTGTAAATGCAAGGTAGTTCTAATACTTATAGCAGCACAAGCAAAGAAATTAAATATTAATACTCCAATAACTATTAAATGCTTAATTATTATATAACTCAAAAGCAGCACTATTTTGCTTTCCCTACATTCTCCCAGCAATTCAGAGAAAGCAAAACACACTTACATCAATTTACTCTGCAGCCAATCTAAAAAGAAAAACAGGAAGAAGGAAAAAAACCCACTCGAGACAAATTGTTGATATTAACTTCAAACTATCCTTTTCTCTTCCCCAACATTCTCATGCCCAAAAATTTCACACATTAGCCCATACTTTCTAATCAACCAAGCAGACTCACATTCAGAAGAATCAAAAGGAGGAGGCGCATAAACCACAAATGACAAATGATATGATATTAAAATAGCGTTACTCTCTTTTGATAAAATTGCTTTCTCAACCTTTTAGCCATCAAATGAAATGCTGGTCACCGTCTTCCACTATAGATGTCCAATCGAATTGACGAATTTATACCAACTCTCATCAAGCTTGACTCTTGCTTTGCCCATCAACGCTTCTGGTCAGATCAAAAATCTATCTCCTGGCCTAGCACTCGAAATTACAATTTTCTAGTAATTTCAGTTATTATAACCAAAATTACAACTGTTATAATGGGAGTACTTACTATTTACTTTTTTTTGAAGATTATAATTAATTAAATATTATGTAAATCAAATAAACAATATTGTTGCAGTTGATATATCACATGTTAGCTTTACATGTTTGGAGACTAGCAATTTGTTTTATAATTCACATGAATCTATGAAACTTATGTTAATGCCAACGATGATTGCATTAGTTGTTTGTAATATATATCCAAACATGGAGAAATAGAATAATGTTGAAAAAATGTAGTCAATATCCAATCAAATTTTGAAATCTAACCTTTGCAATGGGAGTAAAATTCAAATCTTGGTGTTGTGAATGATGTTTCTTTAGTCATAGTTGTCAATTACATGACCAAGGCAATGCTTTACTTGGAGCTCCTCTCATTAAGAAGCAAGAAGCTCAAGGTAATACTATTGATTTACAAAACTATAATGCCATGTACACTTCAGGCTACCTTTACATCTGTTTAATATCCCTTTATATCTGTTTAAGGAAACAATCTTGGATCCTAGAACTCCTGTGTTGATCCATATGCTTCTAGGTCCACATCATCAAGCCCTCTTCTCTAAACAATGGAAAAACCAAAGATCAAAAAGAACAGGGGGATATATTAGAAATTGCATATCGTTATGAAATACTATAAATGTCTCCCAATATTTATTAAGAAATTTATCCCACGACCCAAGTAACAGAGCTTATTAAATATCAATAAAAATGAAAAACAAGAAGACCAGCGAAATAGCATAGTACCTCTGCTAAGAAATTCAGCACGGCCACGCTTTCCTAGTGTCTGTCTCTCAGGCTTTCGCCAAAAAGTTGTTGCATTCCTAGAATATGATAATATCAACAAATCAAGGTTTCAATAACAATTATGCCAAGAATGGCTGAGGTACTCCATCTAAATTGTAGACACAGGTAACAAATAAGAGATTGATAAAGATTTGAGCCATAGTAATTTCTCAATTCTGCCAAAAGGTAATTCTTAGATCATCAATATGAGACAAACTAGGGAGCTGAACTGATATTTCACTTACATTGTACAAAGCCTTCTCCCCAGGAAAAAGATAAGCTTGCAGATACCCCAACAGGAAACCAAGGTTACCAGCCCTAAAAGAGGATCAAAAGTGCTCTGACACAAACATAAAAGCAGAAAATATAAGGGAAAGCAGAAGTTTCTGAGTAAAAAAAACCAAGGGACCATCAGAACTTCTGTGCTTAAACCGATCAAGGTTAGATCTGAATAGAAAAACTTTAAAAGCATCCACTACTGTCTGTTCATCATTTTACCCAAAATCTAAACTATTTACACAAATAAAATAGAGCACCTGTAAAATGAAGGTAGCTCCAATGATGCGCACTGCCCATTTAACATATTGGGCTACACCAAGATCCACCCTTCCATCTTCGGTGAGCACAAATTTCCTCACCACCCAGCATCCCCAAGCAGCACCACCAAGGATTATTCCCACAAGCAAAAATATGGAGACCTGCAAGAAAAAAACAAGAAAGCCAGATTACTCGTCAATGTTAACACATTGGACATCTCCCTAGTTAGCAGAGCAATTAAAAATCCAACATGCAATGAGGTGAATGCTAAGGAAAAGAACTTACAGGATTCTGCATCTCCTCACTAACTCCAAATCTTACAAGCATCGAATTTACTAGCATTGAATAGTGATTTAGAAGAAAAGATCCAACTCCAAGCTGTAAAAAGAAAGGACAGTAAGATCAACGTACACTACACATCAAATGAAACATGTTCATTACTTTCAAGCAATGTGAAGTATACTCACCACTGATCTAAATAGAGCAAGATAGAAGGCACCTTTCCTTCCAATTAGCAATATCTTCGTTCCCTACAAGATTAAAGGAAATTATGACAAAAATGAACCTGGGTGACATCTACTTTAGTATGTTCTGGGATTCTAATTTTGAAAAATCAAGTGAAATGCAATAACAATTATTCTTTCAAGAATCATAAAGATTGTTGCAGCTAGAAATGAAATGCAATTACAATTATTCTTTCAAGAAAGCTGTAAAAGCAACAACTTCATACCTGAAATAGCAGAATCATAATGAACAGAAAAACACCCATCACGATTGAACTGCTATAGTAAAAGGGCACCCAATTGCTGACAAGTGGAGCCACAAATAGTAACGCAAATCCCAATGCCAGAGATAAAAGGCGCCATTGCTGGAAATCTGCACAGGAACATGAAATAAAGATGACCATAAAAGTGAACATTTCTTAAAGTGGAAAGCTATAAACTGAAGTCACACAAGAAGAAAAGGTAGACCTTCTTGAATAGCTACTCTGACAAATCCAGATAGTTTGCCGGTGAACTTGACATCTATGTATTTAACCTCATAAGGAGACATGAAAGAGTTCCACGTCCCCTTGACAGATTTCCACTTAGCATCTATGCACTGACATAAGCCAAGTGTCTCATTTCTGCAAAGAATTCAGGAGAAACACAAAACAGATTAGATCAAAGACCGTGAAAGAGAAAGAGAGAGAGAGAGAGAAAGAGAGAGATTGACTTACCGGTGAAAACAAACCTTTATCTTGCCATGTAATCTCTCCGGGATTGCCTCAGATGGAGCCAATGTAACCCGAAAACAACTGGCATAACTCTTCAGCTTCAGCCTTGATACACCAGAAACTTGAATACGTTGACACTGTATGACATCCTTAGACCCAGCAGAAGCATAGTGGCTAGAAAGCAAGGATGGAGTGACAACCACCACTGGATTTCCAATATCAACACCTGTTATTTTCAAGCAATAAAATTATCAAACCATTATAAATCAAATTTAAACATATGAATCAAGACACATGGCATATAAATCCAAGACACAATAGATGATCAAGAAATAATAATCTGCCCATTTCTGCCAGTGTGAGACAAAAGCTCCAAAGTTTTCCTTAAAGAGCTACCAATTGAAAATTTTGCCATGGGATGGATATCTAATATTTCTCTTGAATGAAAACATACCTTCATGTCTCTTTGGCGACCAAGAAAGCAGAAACAAATTTCATTTGTTTACCAAATCAAACTGAGATACAGTGAAGAATAAAAATTTCAAACAAAAACTGCATACGACCAAGAGCTGACAATTGAAAATTTTACCATGGGATGAATATCTACTATTTCTCCTGAATGAAAACAAGCATTCATGTCTCTCTGGCGACCAAGAAAGCAGAAACAAACCAAATGCAACTGAGATATGGTGAAGAATAAAAATTTCAAACAGAAACTGAATACAACCAAGAGCTGCCAATTGAAAACTTTACTACCGGATGGATTATCTACTATTTCTCCTAAATGAAAACAAACATTCATTTCTCTCTGGCAAACAAGAAAGCAGAAACGAATTTCATTTGTTTACCAAATCAAACTGAGAACCGAATGAAAACAAACATCCATGTCTCTCTGGCAACCAAGAAAGCAGAAATAAATTTCATGTGTTTACCAAATGAAACTGAGATCTAAATGAAAACATACCTTCATGACTCTCTGGCGACCAAGAAAGCAGAAACAAATTTCATTTGTTTACCAAATCAAACAGAGATATGGTGAAAAATAAGAATTTCAAACAGAAACTGAATACGACCAAGAGTTGCCAATTGAAAATTTTACTATGGGATGGATTATCTACTATTTCTCCGGAATGAAAGCAAACATCTGTTTCTCTCTGACGACCAAGAAAGCAGAAACAAATTTCATTTGTTTACCAAATCAAACTGAGATCTGAATGAAAACAAACATGCATGTCTCTCTGGCAATCCTGAGAGCATAAACAAATTTCATTTGTTTACCAAATGAAACTTAGAACTGAATGAAAACAAACATTCATGTCTCTCTGGCAACCAAGATAGCATAAACAAATTTCATTTGTTTACCAAATGAAACTGAGATCTAAATGAAAATATACATTCATGTCTCTCTGGCTACCAACAAAGCAGAAACAAAATTCATTTGTTTACCAAATGAAACTGAGAACTGAATGAAGACAAACATTGATGTCTCTCCGGCGACCAAGAAAGCAGAAACAAATTTCATTTGTTTGCAAAATGAAACTGAGATACGATGAAGAATAATAACTCCAAACAGAAACTGAGATACAGTGAAGAATAAAAACTCCAAACAGAAATAGAGATACGAACATCATGTCTATGGATTATCTACTGTTACTATGGGATGGATTATCCACTATTTCTCCCGAATGATAACAAACATTCATGTCTCACTGGCAACCAAGAAAGCAGAAACAAATGAATCTGAATGAAAACAAACATGCATGTCTCTCTGGCGATCCAGAAAGCAGAAACAAATTTCATTTGTTTACCAAATGAAACTGAGATACGATGAAGAATAATAACTCTAAACAGAAACTGAGATACGGTGAAGAATAAAAACTCCAAACAGAAACAGAGATACGAGCATTCATGTCTATGGATTATCTACGGTTAATATGGGATGGATTATCCACTATTTCTCCCGAATGATAACAAACATTCATGTCTCACTGGCAACCAAGAAAGCAAAAACAAATGAATCTGAATGAAAACAAACATGCATGTCTCTCTGGCGATCCAGAAAGCAGAAACAAATTTCATTTGTTTACCAAATGAAACTGAGATACGATGAAGAATAATAACTCCAAACAGAAACTGAGATACGGTGAAGAATAAAAACTCCAAACAGAAACAGAGATACGAGCATTCATGTCTATGGATTATCTACGGTTACTATGGGATGGATTATCTACTATTTCTCCCGAATGATAACAAACATTCATGTCTCACTGGCAACCAAGAAAGCAGAAACAAATGAATCTGAATGAAAACAAACATGCATATCTCTCTGGCGATCCAGAAAGCAGAAATAAATTTCATTTGTTTACCAAATGAAACTGAGATACGGTGAAGAATAATAACTCCAAACAGAAACTGAGATACGGTGAAGAATAATAACTCCAAACAGAAACTGAGATACGGTGAAGAATAAAAACTCCAAACAGAAACTGAGATACGAACATCATGTCTATGGATTATCTACTGTTACTATGGGATGGAGTATCCACTATTTCTCCTGAATGATAACAAACATTCATGTCTCACTGGCAACCAAGAAAGCAGAAACAAATGAATCTGAATGAAAACAAACATGCATATCTCTCTGGCGATCCAGAAAGCAGAAACAAATTTCATTTGTTTACAAAATGAAACTGAGATACGGTGAAGAATAATAACTCCAAACAGAAACTGAGATACGGTGAAGAATAAAAACTCCAAACAGAAACTGAGATACGAGCATTCATGTCTATGGATTATCTACTGTTACTATGGGATGGATTATCTACTATTTCTCCCGAATGATAACAAACATTCATGTCTCACTGTCAACCAAGAAAGCAGAAACAAATGAATCTGAATGAAAACAAACATGCATGTCTCTCTGGCGATCCAGACAGCAGAAACAAATTTCATTTGTTTACCAAATGAAACTGAGATACGATGAAGAATAATAACTCCACACAGAAACTGAGATACGGTGAAGAATAAAAACTCCAAACAGAAACTGAGATACGAACATTCATGTCTATGGATTATCTACTATTTTTCCGGAATGAAAACAAACATTCATGTTGTCAAAACACTTGAAAGGAGGGATAAAGCTGCTCATTTCATTGATGAAGCAAACAAACCCTATTACAAATCTATTACAAAGACGGGTGAATAGATCCCGTAATAATAAACAACGTTCTATACAATGCCTATTTAAAGAAAAAACGAGTAAGGAACACCGGCTCTATGTCTTATCTCCCACGTTGCACATTCTCCTACTTGCCTGAGATGACTCACTGAAGCTACTAAAATAGCTGCTGCGCGTGCTGTAGGGGCTGTGTGATGGAACCGTTTACAGCAGCTACTTCAGTAGCTGCTGTCTAACTGAGCTGATGGGGCAGCCACAAGTGACGTGGCTGCACTCCCAACCACATATCCGAACACCCCCCCTCAAGCTGAAGGTCGATAGGAATTAATAACGTTCAGCTTGCCGAGGAGATGTACATGCTGGTTTGCTCCCAGAGCCTTCGTGAATACATCCGCCGGTTGATCCTTGGTCCCAACATGGTGTGTTCTGATAAGGCCACGCTTTATCTTTTCCCTGATGAAGTGACAATCTACATCTATGTGTTTGGTGCGTTGGTGCACCATGAGATTTGCCGATAACTCCATTGCAGCCTTATTATCACAATATAAAGTCACTGGTTGTGCGACTTCTATTCCCATATCTCCGAGAAGGCCTAGTAACCAGATGATCTCACATGATGTATAGGCCATAGCTCGATACTCTGCTTCTGTGGAGGAGAGAGACACCACTGCCTGTTTCTTACTTTTCCAAGATATGAGAGTGTTCCCAAGCATTATACAAAAACCTGTAACCGACTTCCTCTCAACCTTGCAAGTAGCGTAGTCTGAATCGCAGTAAGCTCTCATCTCATAACCCCCTGAAGTAGGAATGTGTAAACCTGTACCCGGGCAGCTCTTCAAGTATTTTACCAATCTAGTAGCTGCTTCCCAGTGAGATTTCTTGGGTGAATGCATGAACTGGGCCAAGTTATGCACAGTGTAAGAGATGTCAGGTCTGGTGACTATGAGATAGTTCAACTTCCCTATGAGCTGTTGATATTTGAGCGGTTCACTCAAAAGAGGGTCATCATCCCGAGGCACCGGAGCTCCCTGATCATGCTTAAATGTCGTCAATGATAAGTTTGTGTCCATGGGGTTGTCAACTGGTTTAGTGCCCCCAAGTCCCATCTCGTCAATCATCTCGAGAATGTACTTTCGTTGACTCAAGTGAATGCCTTTATCATCCTTAAGGACCTCAATCTCAAGAAAATACTTGAGATCTCCCAAATCCTTAATATGAAAGACAGAATGTAGGTATTTCTTTAACTCTTGTATTCTCTCTGTGTCGCTGCCTGTAATGAGTATATCATCCACATAAATCATGAGAATGACAATAAGGTTACCTTTTCGTCGGACGAACAATGAGGTGTCATACATAGAGTTCTTGTAGCCAGCTGTGAGAAGTGCTTCTGTGAATTTCTCATACCATTGCTTGGCTGCTTGCTTGAGTCCATAAATGGACTTCTTCAACTTGCAAACCTTCCCGCTGCTTTCTGCGGGGTCTCCTGGTGGAGGTCGCATGTGGACCTCTTCATCTAGATCTCCTTGCAGGAATGCATTGTTCACATCCATTTGATGGATGTCCCATCTGTTCTGGGCTGCTAAGGAGAGAGCACACCGAATGGTGATATGTTTCACCACTGGAGCGAAGATCTCATGGTAGTCCACTCCTTCCTTTTGGCTGTATGCTTTTGCCACCAACCTTGCTTTATATCTTTCTATTGACCCATCAGCTTTGTATTTGATCTTGTATACCCACTTACATCCAATGGGTTTTCTCCCCGGAGGTAGGTCCACTAGCTCCCATGTATCATTCGCCTATAATGCTTTAATCTCTTGCTCCATGACTTCTTGCCACCTAGGATTGTCAACTGCCTCATGGTGATGTATTGGTTCGGTATCAACAGATATGGATGCAATGAAGTGCTGGTTATCTGATGGCAAATGGTCGTATGAGATGTAGGTTGAAAGAGGGTAGGCCAATGATTCTGTTTCTGCTACATGAATGGTAGGGCATACATAGTCTTTCGACCATAAGGGAGGTCTGGTATTCCTAGTGGAGCATCGAGGGGTTATTTGTGGTTGTGGCTCATATGTGGGTGTAATCTCATCATCTGAAAATATATCTAGTGGGTCCGCTGAAGGCGGTGGTGGCACAGACATACGAGCTGATTCTGGCAAGGGTGACGTGTTTGGTTGGTGGTTCATGGAATCAGTAGGAGTGGGCAATGTATGTGAGTGATCAGGAGGTGCCTCATTATCATGCATTCTTGGATCCTCTGGAATGAGCTTCGTCAAAGGTGCCTGCATGGTAGAATGTGATTTGGCCCCTACTTGTGAAAATGGGAAGATATCCTCATGGAACTTTACGTCCCGACTTACAAAAAATCTGTTCTTTTCAGGGTCATATAATCGGTAACCCTTATGACCATGAGCGTATCCCATAAATATGCTAGGGATTGCTCGGGGGGCAAACTTGTCTTTTGGTCCTATTGTGGTGGCATGACATAGACATCCAAAAACTCAGAGGTGTGAGAATTTTGGTGGTTTTCCAAAAAGTTTTTTGAATGGTGTGACTCCACCAAAAACCGTAGAAGGCATCCTATTGATGAGATAGGTAGCAGTAAGTATGTACTCCCCCCAGAATTTGTCAGGAATTGAGCTCTGGAATTTCAGAGCTCGCGCAACATCCAATATGTGACGATGTTTACGCTCTACCACACCGTTCTGTTGAGGTGTGTGCACACATGAACTTTCGTGTCGAATGCCACATGTCATGAATAGTTGCTTTGTGTGATGATTGAAAAAATCAAGTGCATTGTCAGTTCTAATGCATTTGACTTCAATGTCAAACTGGTTTTTTACCAGGATGAGGAATTCCTCTAGTCGTGAATGAGTTTCACTCTTGGCTTTCATCAGAAATGTCCAAGTTCCTCGTGAAAAATCATCGACCAATGTGAGGAAATATCATGACCCATCATGATTGGGGATTTTATAAGGTCCCCAGACATCTACATGAATTAGGTTAAAAATCCGTTGTGCGGTATGATCGCGCGTAGGAAAGGAATTGCGAGTTTGTTTCGCAAGTGGACAAATCATGCATGGCTCATGTTGAGAAAATTTTACAAATTTGAAATCAGAAATATATTGAAATTTTGCATCAGACATATGCCCAAGTATGCAATGCCAAAGTTTGGAATTTAAAATATTACATGCCGACATAAAAGATAAATCATGTCCTGGGAGTTGTGATACATCATTCTTATTTGGACATGCAACAAAAAAGTAGAGGCCATTTCTAACTCTACCAAGGCCTTTGACTTCACTCGTCCAAAGGTCCTGAAAGACACAAAATTCAGCATAAAGTATGATGCGGCATCTATTTTCATGGCAAAATTTAGATGTAGAGATGAGATTGAACTTAAAATCAGGAGAATATAATACTGTGTTCAATTTCAGTGTTTTGGATATGTTGGTGTTTCCAATATGTGTAACCAATGCACCATCACCATTTGGAAATTTAACTTTCCTAGATTTAGAAGCACAAGGCACAATCGAATTTAAGCATGGCAAATTGGCAGTTATATGGTCACTAGCACCTAAATCAATTATCCAACATTGAGTTAAGGGATGCGATGTACCTGCCAAGTGGGCGTGACTATCCTGATTAGTGTTCAGGAATTGCATGAACTTCTGGAAATCCGTCTTCGTGATGAAGGTTTATTCCGAAGCATCCGTCACTAGATTGGCCTTAGCTTCTTCTCTGAAATATTTGTGTCCCGGTGGGAAACCATGGAGCCTGTAGCATTCTTTTTTCTCATGGCCATATCCCTTGCAGTAGTCGCATTGAGGCCCCACTAAACGGTAGCATTCTTCTTTTTTATGGCCCTTTTTTCCGCAAAGGGCACAACGGTCATTTTGCTCGCCCCTAAACGACATGTCGTTTCGCGCAGCTTTGAGCGTAAACGACATGTCGTTTGATGCGGGGCGCATATACGACGCGTCTCCCGCGATCTGTCATTTAGCGCATGAGGAGGTCGTCCCCATAGGTGCGCCCACCGCAACAAGTCACGCCCCGCCTCCTGAGCCTTTTGCATCGACCCAATTTTTCGCCGCAACAAATGTGAATTCTCCGGTCGTCTTCCCCGATGAGCTCCGACGGTATTCGGCCTTGCAGAGGATGGAATAAGCTTCCAAAAGATTCGGGGGGGGCGAGGGCTGCATAATCAGAATTTGCTCTCTGATCGGCAGAAAATAGTCATCAAGGCCCCGAATAAACTGGAAAAATTTCATCTCTTCTTCGTGGTCCTGCCACTCTTCGAAGGACGCCATTCTGGGGCTTTTTAGCTCGATCAAAGAGTTAAACTCGTTCCACAGCTGCTTCAATCGCCCGAAATAGGCTGAAATTGATTCTCCCCCTTGCCGGATTGTGCATAATTCGGTCGTTAGGTCAAAAACCCTAGACCGGTCGATCTGCTGATACCGGCTATGGAGCTCCGACCACATTTCGGCCGCCGTCTTGGTGTAGAGGAGACCGTTGTGGAGATGGTCGCCGATCGGGTTTAGGATCCACCCGCCGCAGAGGTCGTTGCACCTCCTCCATTGCTTTCGGGTCGGAGAGTCGGGTTCCGGCGCGGTGTACGATCCGTCGACAAACACGTACTTGTTCTTAATCGACAGTGCGATTGTCATCGTCTCGCTCCAGGCTACATAATTCGCCGGTCCTTCAAGCTTAATCGCCACCAATGCCATCGAATTTGTGTCTCCGGGTGGCAGATACAGCGGGTCGGAGTAATCTAGGGTTTGGGCCTTATTTTCCGGTTCTTGCTGCGGCGGAGTGGGCGGAGGAACACGCTGGTAGGTGCGAAATGCCGTTCGGTCATCTCCGCTTCGATGTGGCGGCACATACCGCGGTGTCGACTGGCCGGGATCCGCCATTTCGTCGGTCGGAGAGGGCTGGGAGCAAGACGTCGTCGTTTGGGAAGAAGACGATGTCGTTGCTATGTTTGGGGCAACGGTTTTGTTCGAGTGGAGCGACGTCGTTTCGGAAGATGTTGGTTCCGAATAGCAAACGGTGTCGTTCCACTAAAACAAAGGATGATGATACGTCGTCGTTCTGTTCGTCGTTTTGTTGAGATAAACGAGCTGAACCAAAACTACGCCGTTTTGAGTTAGGTCACCGGAATAAATGCAGCGTCGGGTCGGGGTGCGGTCCGGTTTGTGATAGAAAGCATCGGGGGGCGTTTTACGGTCGGTTTTGACCGGAAATTAGCCAGAAAACTCCGATTTGTGGGTTTTGAGCGGAAGCGATTTGGATCGAATGGAAACGAATGAGTTTTTAGCTCGATTCGTAGAGATAAAAAACACGGTAAGAACCTAAGCTCTCGATGCCATGTCAAAACACTTGAAAGGAGGGATAAAGCTGCTCATTTCATTGATGAAGCAAACAAACCCTATTACAAATCTATTACAAAGACGGGTGAATAGATCCCGTAATAATAAACAACGTTCTATACAATGCCTATTTAAAGAAAAAACGAGTAAGGAACACCGGCTCTATGTCTTATCTCCCACGTCGCACGTTCTCCTACTTGCCTGAGATGACTCACCGAAGCTACTAAAATAGCTGCTGCGCGTGCTGTAAGGGCTGTGTGATGGGATAGTTAGCTGCTGTCTAACTGAGCTGATGGGGCAGCCACAAGTGACGTGGCTGCACTCCCAACCACATATCCGAACACATGTCTCTACAAACAGACACTGAGATACGGCGAAGAATGAAAATTACAAAAAGAAACTAAGAAACAGCATACTTTCGAGAATGGTGGTCTCGTGACTGGAAGGTGAGGTCACCAGCCAGAGAAGGACAACGAAGAGACGTGCACCGGAAAACGAGCCCATCGCAGTAAAAACAAGCACACAAAAGCTCTCTCTGTCTGTCTTGGAAATTGTTTCGACAAAGAATGAAGGGACTCTTCGACTGGCTTCTTTTTGTTGATACGAGCGTGCGCCTCTTATTACATAGCTTTTAATTGCGTGGCTTTCCAGCGCGTCTTTAAAAGCCCCGTCTGTGCAGATTATGTCTATAATGCGCCTTCGAGCGCGTCTTTAAAAGGGCCGTCCGTCCAAATTTTGCCCAACAGAAAAATGAGAGATGTATTTGGGAGAGAGAAATTACTGCCACGTGTACCAATCGTTTCACCTCAACTTAATTTTCAATTTTCCCGCTTACAGATTTTTATTTTTATTTTTTGATTTTTTAGATCTTTGCTTGCTTATTATGTCTTGTCATCAAAAATTAAATCCATAACGCGCCTTCGAGCGCGTCTCTAGAAGGCCCGAATATTGAATAAAATTTACGTTTTTGTGTTGGTATATTCTTGGAAAGACAAAAATGATTTGCTTTGAACAAAATAGGGCCAAAAGGCTGTGTTTCCGGCCTTGATAAAATGCCATTGTTCAAGTGTTTTAACAAGGAAAAACCGCTACTTTTGGATGTGGTTTTACTGATAAAGTTGGTCCAAGAGAACTCTGTCAGCTGAATTCACAAACTAAAGCTTTAAAATGGGAAACGACCCTGCATTGCTGCTTATGATTCTTTACAGCAGGCTGCCTGTGACACTGATCTCAATTTGCATTGCTTTGTGTGATTAGAGAAATGTCATTTGTAATTGAGTTTAATTACTTGAGGGAATTTTGAGCTTGACATTCAAGTTGTCGTTGACTCAACAGGTGAAGAATCCTCACAGAGATTTGCCGCTTGGTATAGGTGCTGCATTGTTTGTTTGTTTGTTGTGCATTATACATGATGGTCTTTGTCGTAATTGTTGGTTTAGTACCTTACTATGTAATGGATCCTGACACCCACATCTCCTCTGCATTTGTTAGTAACGGCATGCAATGGGCAGCATAAGCATAGAATTTTCTTTAAATTTTTCGTGCATTCAATTTGTCAATAAAGTTGGTCCAGTAATTGCATGTTGCTGCTTGAAAATTTACATTTTTGCCCATGAATTTTTGCAGTTACATAATAACTGTTGGAGCTATTACTGCTCTCTACTCAACATTGATGGGTTCCATTGAATTGTGCTTTATGCATGACGCGTATTGCTGATTGTTTTGCACAATTTGGAAATAGTCCACCATTAGAGTGTTACAACTTGTTTTATGTGAATCATTGGATATTTAATTAAATTTTTATCTATGTTATGGATTCTTTACATAGATCGCTAGTACACTTGGCCAAAAACTTGTAATCAGTGGGATAGTTTGGTAAACTTTTGAAAAAATGTTTTTGTTTGAGAAAGATATTGGAAAGATATTGTGTTAGACATGATTACTGTCAACTACAAATATGTCTTTTACTGTGACTTTAAAGCACAGAATGCAAAGATTTTGTCAGAAATTGTTGTCTGTGGTATATGAAAAAAGAGCACTTGGTGCATGAATTTTAAGGAGAGCTTTTGGAAAAGAAGAAACATAGAAATATTTCTACAAAATAAGAGGGAATCAAAGCTTGTCGCTCCACACTAGTGTCAACCACTGCGGTGGTGATCTGGCTCGGAGCCACCATGTTGCTGCCACCAAACTGTATGGAATCTGCCACCAAACAAATAAACAGGAGTGCTTGTTTATGCGATTTATGGGAAAAGAAATAGCTCGTTGCGGGATGCAATCTTACGGTAAATTTAGGGTATATTTAGTACTAACAACACTTTGACTTAAAATATTCTTAAATGCCTATTATTTAACAATACTATAATAGACAAAAGGAGAAAGTCTTTTTAAATCAAGTATTTTGATTATGATGCACTAACAAAGACATTGGGACTAAATTCTATTTTGAATAACTTGAGAGTAACCATACTAAGACGTTTCGTTAGACATTTGAATATGTAGTGTGTTAACTCAAGAATGGATTGCCTTTAATAATCACTTTGATTTTTTGGGACATAAGGGGTCATCTCAGAGGAAGAGACATTTCAAAATGATGCAAAGATAACTATATGCATTTACTCATGGCCATCATTTGGTTAGATTTTCTTACTTAAGATTAGGATGTTGTTTCATTCTATTCTAATCACGATAATGGGTTTTGTGGAAGTTGGGAAGTACATATTCTGCGTATTGAAATGAAATTTTTTTTTAATCTTTAATTTTTGTGTTTTGGGTCAGTTTGACTAAGGAATCTTTGACTGCACTACCTCTGCCAAAATGTTGGGTGGTAAGAGAACTACTAAAACTCATTTTTAGTGATGCCAACTTAGTATAGCCCCTGTAGTAATTATTTTGTTGTGTCTTGTTTTCATATTTCAAAACTTCATTTGCTTATTGACTTGGTGACCTCGAGTTATGATAAATATTTCTTTGGGGATGTTGGAAGAGAAACATATGATTTCTTTTGGGGGTGATTTTGCATATTAGTATGTTATTTGCACTTAATTGGAAGACATGTTTGTTAAGTTCATCCATTTATATAATCATACGTGGACAATAGATACATTTGTTAGATATATGCATTAGATTCTCTAAATGTTGGAAAACGAGCAACTGTTATAATACAAATTAGATAGTGATCCCTGAGTTGAGTTCCTTGCAGCATCTTAAAATTTGTTGGAGGTTCAGATGATTGTTTAAAATGTGTTGAATGTTGATGGATCTTGAGCTTGTAAAACTTAGTACAGAGGCAATGCTTTTTGTGCTATATGAGCCGTTATATATTGCCAAAAATTATGAATATGATCTATGTTTCACTGATGTTACAATTGATTTTCAATTAGTTGAAATAGCCATAAATTGAATTGCATGGAAACTGCTAACTGTAGAGTTCTAGTTTCCTTCTTTTTTTTTTTTTTTCTTTTTTTTTGAATTATAAATCAGCCGGTTCATCTCTGATTCAAGCCTCTTGAATCAACTGTTGGTCATTGCTGGATCAACCTGCATCTCTGATGCCACAATGTTACGGATCCGGACAACCAAGCGGGTAATAGGGGGATCCACAACAAAATCGTCCCAATCGATCGGAATCCGATTCTTACATGGTTTGCCTATGGCGGCAATCGGTCAGAAACAACACTAATCGGGTAAGAAAGCTTTAAAGATTCAAATTCATTCGATGCAAAAATGAGACAAAAGAGTTCAAATTCCAGCCTTACCCTTTTACGCCCATACCTCCCCTTCTTTGTCTAGGTCGGGTGCCCTGCCTTCCCTGGTGGCAGAGGCTTGCCCGCTAACTACCCTACTATCCAACAGTGTACATGTTGGCCTGTACTAAGGGGACAAGAGTCCTATTCTGATCCGCACGGTTCTTTCGCATGCGCCCGCTGTTGGTGTGGTGCAGATTTGATGCTTCCACCCCACCCTATCCCGCCCTGTTCGCTCCCGCCTTGCCGTCCTGACACCTCATAGCCCACTAGGCACTTATGTGGCGCCAACTCGCATCATACATCAACAGAGGTGAGTGTGTTATGTGTTTTCTCAAAGAATTTATTTTCTTTCTTTATTTGGTTCCTGACTTTAATGATTTTTGTTGAGTACATAGATCAACAGATGAGGTGAAGCCCATGTAGACTTGGAAAATGCTTAGTGTTCAGTGCGGGTCGGGACAGCCTCAAGCGAAGTGTACGTAGTTTACGTCTTCTTGTGGGAGTACAACCATTGGTGCTGTTAGGAGAGCACTTAACATCAAGAGTTTATTTTCCCCAAAGTCTTGGCTAGCATATGTAAAAGCAGGATTTATGGATGTTTGTTTACGTTTGTATCTATTAATTAATACTTTGCTTCTAGCTATGTTTCAATCTTTGTATTACATTATTTAGTTGTTAAGTTGTTGTTATCTCATGGTGTATACATAATTAACTTTTAATTAACTCTTGCAATAGAACTTCTATTATATGCTCCAATACATCAAGTCTTGGACTTTTGAGTGGTATTTTTGTGGATTATGGCTGTTGGAACAAATTTATGTGCTTCAGTTGAGCATATTGCTTCTGAGTTGACTAATGAACACTATAATGAGCTAATCTCCAAATTTCAAGATACTCAAACCTCTAGTGATTGTCTTGAACTTAGTAATTGTGTACCTTGCATGTGGAATGGGTGGTGCATTTCTCTTGTTTGAATTGGTTGTTCTAACTTGTATAGATCAGGATGATGCACGGCACAACTTTGGACGTAGATGCACAACTTTGGGCATACAAGAACTTCAACGTTACAATAGGTGCAGTTGATTACTTGGCAAAATTAATCTAAAAGATATCATAACATTTCAAAATATGTTATCCATGGATGTTTAATGAAAAATGGCTATGGGGTGTAGGGTGTAGGGGGTAGGTTGTACTTGGACTTGAAAACATGATATCAAGATATTTTATTTCACTGTATTATATTATATTTTGAAGTAGCCATATGTTGATCCATCCAGGTACACGTTGAAGATCTCCAAAAGATATTTTGAAGTATCAACCTGTCCCCTAAAAATAGGAGTTAATGGTCGAAACTGAAAAACTTAGTTCGGATTTTGTGAGGGATGCTGTGTGAACTCAAGAGTACGTATTGGGATGCCTATTGGTTTAGGCTTTGAAGCAGGGCCTGATTTCGGATGCAGAGTATTTATTATAACAAATCTAATTTATTTGATTTTCTTTACTATTGATTACCGGCATGTAGGTGGGACTGATATGTCATTACTCTTTAAAGTCATTCGGTAACTTGTACCAAAGGTAAAATATTGTTTAATTACTTATTATTCGTAGCTTAACTAAGTTCCTACAATAAGCCTAATACCTTGATATAGGGCATTTCTACATTTTTAACTTCACCTGGGGATGATATTATGATCTCCTTTCAGGTTTTATTTGCCCACTGGTGTCGCTGCTTCCTTTTACTTGCATTCTCATCAATGTCTACCTACTCATTAATCTTGGGTGAGTAGCTGGTCAAATTATCCGCTATTTACCAATTATTGAAACCATCAACTTCTCTTTTAGTTGGCTTTCTCTATCATGGATTTGTTTTTACTTGTTGGGAGTAAGGTGGATTCATCCTGAAACTGTTTTAAAGACTCTGTTGGTAGTATAATGAACCAAACTAAGGAAGGTGGATTCATTTTTCCCTGATAGATAAGCAACTTCCGAGGGACTAATTTTTTTCTCCTAGTCTAACATATCTCACCACATCATGGATGTACTTTCTTTTCTAAAAGATATGGTTTAATCCATCCATTAGTCAGCTGTACGAGGAAAAGTATCAGTGGTCAAGTGCTCTATTGCATTTGAATCAGTGGAGAACAAATAAACAAAGAAAAGCGATGTGGATTGTGTTTGGTTTCCTTTGATTGGAGTTTCTAGAACTTTTCGCAACTCTGCTGCAAAATCTATATGTTTCTGACACTCATTATGATAAACCCCTTATGCTTGTTCTGATGTATTGTATCCAGAGCCGCAACTTGGGCACGTTTTTCTGTGTGGCTGATAATAGGAGTGCTTGTTTATGTGATTTATGGGAGAAGAAACAGCTCGTTGCGGGGCGCAATGTTTCGGGCCAACAGTTCATGCTGAAGAAATCTATCGAAGGCTTGTGAGCAATTTGGTTTAGACACCTTATAACTAAAAGCCTTCTCAGTCCTTGTATGGGCTCCCAAGTCCCATCGTGTACTATAGAAAGCCTCGGTGGGATATTTTAAGATTGTTTAGTTAACATCAAAATCAATTTTAACACATCTGCTATTGTTATAGATATGTAAATAAACTTATATTAGTTGTATGTAACATAAAATTAGGTTTATAAGTCACTTGAAACAACTTAAATTATGATTGTAACTAATCACTACAAGATATGCTAAAAACGTGATAAAATGGGACAGACATAAAATGGAAAAGAAAATCAAATAAATAAAAAATAAAGGATATACTTTAACCCTTTATGTTTGAGAGTGACAATGGTATAAAATTCACCCCTAAAGGTGTAGGATTTTTTTTTTTCATGATTATCGTTAAGGCGTGAATAAATCTTACATTGTTGTTATCACCTTTTAAGTTAATCTTGAGATTAAAAAAAAAAAAGAAAAAAAGCCTTTGAAGAATTATTGGACTTTTATCCATCTTCGGATTTCAAAAACTATCCACGAAGATTGGATTCTTTCCTCGTCCGTTTGATAAAAATGCAAATGACTTTTCACGGGCGGCTCGTTTAGAGAGGAACCATTGACATCTTCTTCTACATTCATTTGGGAGGGTTTTTGCTTCTTCTTCTTCTTCTTCTTCTTCTTCTTCTTCTTCTTCTTCTTCTCCTTCTTTCCAAACGGCATTCCTGCCTGCCTCTTCATTTTTTCATATGTAGGCCTTTCGCTGCAGGTACCTAAACTGGAAAAATAATGAGAAAATTATGAAACTGGGGAGGGAAAGGGAAACAATTGAATTCTTTTTCTATGTCTTCACATTAATAATTTTTTTATTGCTGCGAATGTTGACCTGTAACTGATGAAAAGTGAAGTTTTAAAGTCCTTAATCATTTGCTACCTCCGCCTCTATCCTTGGTTTCCTGTAGTCCTTTTTTCTTTTATTTCTTATTTGACGGTTGATTGGACTGTTGTAGCCAATGCTTCGTTTTTTTGCTAACTTTTGTGTTAACGCTAACCTTGGAGAGCCTTCTGTATCATGTCTTTTTTTCAAATATCGTTCCAGTTGCTGCGGCAGAGAATGGTGTGTTTACTTCTCCAGAGATAGCGAAATCGTTCGATTTTGCTTCTGAGGAGCGGATATACAATTGGTAATCTATTTCTCATGAAGCCCTTGCTTAATATATGTGCTTGAACCAGAACGATTGCTTTTGCTAATTCTATTGCTTTTTACTCTGGTCGCTTTTCTTTTAGTATTTGTTTCTGGATTTTGGCTTACGAATAGATATTCCGGTTATGTGAAGTTGAATTCTTACTGTTGAACCATAATGTAATACACATTTTGCTTGTTCATACTTGTACAATATTACTCAGAAATATTTCATGTTGTTCTCACTTTTATTGCCTTTGAAAGAGATGCTGGTTATTATTGGATATACTGTTGCTGTGTACTAATTGCATTCTTTAGTACCATTATTCCTAGGAATTGATTTCATATTTGGTGATTCTATGAGTATTGAGATAGAAGAACCCTAGCAACCTTGAACTTTATCCCATAATTGTTCTTTTTGATTTGAACTTCCTTTGCATCCCTTGAGATATTATCTTTACTCTTGCACCTCATTATTTTTGTGATGGAGATACCATTTAGCCTTATGGGATGGAGTAAATATCACTGATAACTTTGGATATTATTGCCAAATTTTTGGTAGTGTCTAATCAAGTCGTTCCGATTGATCAGATGCTGGTGGGCATAAGTAAAGTGTTCTTTAGGATGTCTAGCTTTTAATACACTTTTAACTGTCCCAGAAAACATTTGCCAAACTGCACCTTTAACTCCGCTTGTCTTTCGTTATCCCATCATTCGCCTGAACTTTGCCTCTTACGAGATTACCTCATTATCCGAGAATTAGAGTTACCATGTATTATTGAACTTCTGCTGAACTTAGAAGAATCTGGTCCTTTGATGTATCTCTTGTTCTGTTTTTGGTTGTTGAAAGCAATTCATTAGCAACCAAAAGCAAGGAGTGTGTCCATGGCTTTGTTATGGATAATGACCGTTGTTATTTTAGTGCCGTATAATAGCATTACAGTGCAGGCGTAATATAGTTGTTGCTTATTTTTTCACTTCCATCAACTGCAATTCTATTTGTACTCATATAGCCTCTCTTTTATTGCATGTCCATTTAACCTCTCTCTCTCTCTCTCTCTCTCTCTTCTCTCTCTCTTTTTTTTTATTCAGTTTAATGGCAAATTCACACTTGCAAGTGTAGGATGTAGTTTTGTAAGACCATGACTTGGTCTCACAGAATTTTGACTAGTTCAAGGGTCTGGTTAAGTGTGCATATGTTGGACTCTTTTTTTATTTAGTTAAAATATACCTTTTATCATACCTTGACCTCTGTAGGGTTTTTGATTTTCTAATTGGCTTTTGTCTAGATGTTGCAGGAATACTCAAGTTGAGTTTTGATTGCATTTTACATTTCTAGTGTCTAACTAATTCTTGAAGTGTGTAGAAAGAAATTTTCATTTATAGCTCCTGTTATTTATGTTTTTTAACTGTAATTATTGGATGTTAGGTGGGAGTCTCAAGGGTATTTTAGGCCAAACTTTGAGCGAGGAAGTGATCCATTTGTGATTTTAATGCCAGCTCCTAATGTTACTGGTTTGCTGCACATGTGGCATGCAATGTTTGTGACTCTTGAGGTTGTGAAGTTTGTCTTCTGTTCTTGATTTGTTTATTTCGATATTATTGATTTACCTGCCATTTCATTTGTGTTCAGAAAAATGTTGATTTTACCCAGTCATTCTAACTACAGTTTCCTGGATAAAGTGTTACACTTGCATACAAGGCATTTGATTGTACACACATCATAACGCTTGGTTCATACTTGGGCTGCAATTCTCTTAACACTTTTCTATAGATTCAGATTTGTGATGTATTTGGCTACTGTTACCATCTTGCACATGTCTGGTTGTCTTGTTAAGATATTTTTTATTACAAACATGTGCACACGTACACAAACAGTTTCTTATGTGAATTGATACATACAGATATGTTTATACACTTTCGTCACACGCTTGATGTAGAGGACGAAAGATGACTGCATTCATCATTTGCATTGCATTTAGTTTATCTTCAAAAAGAAAAAAGAAAAAGGAAAAGACATGCATTGAAATTTCAGATGTGTTGCTACTTGTGTATGGCCTAGATAAGCCCAATTAAATTTTACATTGAATATGGTAATAGGGAAAGGGTGTGGCAGTACCTAGTCACCTATGAGTTGCACAGTATTGTGTAGTGTTGTTATGGGAAAAATGGTATTGTTATGAGAGGTGCTGCATTATCATTTTTTTTTTTTTTTTGGGAAAATGATGCCGTTATCATTGATATTAGTAGCACAGGTTGATCAAAGGCTCAAACTTGTATGGGAAGATACATGGGTAGGGCATAGAACTTGACTGCTCAATATGTCATCCCGACCTTTGGGTAGAAATAAAATACAAAATTAAGACATTGAAAGTGCTTGAGAAAATCTTACAAAAAAATAGGTCAAAATTACAAATAACCTCAAGGAGGCCTATGATGTTATAGGCCTAATTGATCCTCCCATTCTACATTATCGTTGTATTTGATCCCTTTTCATATCCCACCCATTCTGGTGACAATAAACTCTGACATAATTCCTAAGAAATTGAGGTATCATAGTATTGTTCAAAACTCATTCTATTGTTGCATTCTTCTATAATCTCATTCCATAAATAATACAGATGGCAAGTTTTTCCATCCTACCAGGCCCTAGCGGCACTGGTTTTTCCTATTACATCAGGGGAATGGGGTGGATACAGGGTATTTGACAGAACTGAAATCAAATTCAGGCCTGGGATGGGTATTGATTGCCTCACTTTGGTCTAATTATATCTACGTCTATAAAGGTGACATGTACTTTGTAAATATGGAAGTCTTAGAAGAGACCTTTTTCTTCTTCTTTTTTTCTTTCTAATTTTGAATTCCTTAACAAAATAAGAAAACTGCTTGTCCCAAAAGTTACTAATTCATATTAACCTGTAGGAAGACCTGGCTTTTTCTCTCTAATTGGCATTTTCTGTGACACTTGCATTCGACTACCCAAAGACTAATGGAATAGGAAGAATGGTAGCTATATCTATTTGCTGCTGCTGGCCGCATTATCTCCTTTGTTTCAACTTCAAATCCCCCGAACTCACCCAGTCCAAAGTTAATTTGACTACTAGGTCTTCCTCTACACTAACTCTTCAGCCCCTTCTTTAGGATGGCTTCCAAAATCTGAAGGTTATGAATCTTGACTCTGGTACAAAGTATGAACTCTTTTTTTCTTTGAACTTGTTTTTCAATTTGTTTAGGCTTTGATGTATTTTAACGAGCATGTACTTTCATGCCATTTTTTTTTCATTTTATATTATTCTGAAATGGGATCTGAATTGCTGTAATTGCACAAATTTCATTTTAATAATCTTCTGGCCACGTTAATTTACAGAAAATGTTTTTAGGGAAATTGTTCTCTAGAAAAAAGAAGTGAAAGTTTATTTGCTAAGAAAATGCTTGTTTTGTTTAGTACGGTTTCTAGAAGTCAAAAGGTGCAGTGCTGGGTTTCTCACTAAATATTGATACTACTCAGGAATAGAAAATGCGTAGGAACCTCAAAGTGGCATGAGCTGGGTCATGGCTTCTTCGAACCAGCCTACGCCCCTGGCCATTCCTACTGCAGGTTGACCTTTGACTTTTCTTGAGATTTTACCGTTCAAAATCTTTTTCAACTGTCACCTCACTCTCAACTCCTTTCTTATGGGGGAGACCATTTCCACTACTTAGAACGCCTGCTTAATCTGGAGGATATTTGGTTTCATTTGGGTAAACCCTCACCGATATGATCTAGGGAAAAAAAAAAATTCTCATCTTCTGTTCAAACTAGAAGGGTTTGAAAATTATGTTGAGCTGTCCATTAGTTTCCATTGTTTTGTAGTAATGCTATTGGCTAATTCGCAAGATGTGTAATGTTTGAGAGGACTGTGTGGTATAATAGCTATTGCTCTGGTTGGTGCTGAAATTTTTTTATAGCGAAAAACAAAAAAGTTGGCTGAGGACGTAACAACAGCTATTTTTATGACAGATGTTCTCATGTTGGATTGGAAGCATCGTTGAACTTGATGTGGCTCATTAATTTCATTCTCCATTTTGTCCCTCATCGTTGCTATGAGGCATCTACTAAATGTAACCAGAAATAGTGCAGTTAATGAATTGTTGTTTGATTTCTAAGTGGGGGTAATGAAGTTTTCCTTTGATCCTTAGGTGGGATTAATGATGTGACACTTTGGCTGCTAGCAAATTCCAAACTTCAATCTCTTTATTTCGTTCCTTTCTTTCTTTTTTTTTTCTTTCACTTTTTTATTTATTTTTAATTAAACCAAGTAGATAAGATTCAGAGATATCTGCTTGTTACCAGGACAGGGTCAATTTCATGTCCATGAATACAGAAGTCCCAATGACTAAAAAGCTCTAAACCAGGAGAAATGATTTGCAAGGGACTAAAACCAGAAAGACTGTTTATTTGGCATGCCTTTTATCTATTGATTGGAAACCCCCAAAAGTGTGGAAATAATGATTCTTTGAGAATAGGGTTGTGAAAGCTTGGAGCTGAAAATTCTTTAATTCTTCTACTGTTGGTAATGATGCAACACTTTGGGAAAAGGATGCATTAATGATGCTTAAAGGCATTTCTGCTTGACTTAGTTGCATGGTTGTAGATATTTTCATGGACCTGTATTCGTGGCTTTTAGTTGTTCAATGTGGAGTAAACAAATCCAAAGTAAATTTTCAACAGTTTTCAGGAACTTATGTTTGCTAGCAGAACTAGTCAATATATTCAACTAAAGAAACAGAAAGAAAGAAAATCAAGAACACCGGACTTAGATGCTTTAAGGCCTTTTTTGCCTATGCAAATGCATCCTTTTGTCATTGACCCACAAATGTCTCATGTAGTGTTTTAGAGCTCAAACTGAGGTCTGGCTGTGAGAGTCTCTCGATATGTAGACAACCAAGCACATTTTGTTGAAATTTCCTTCTTAGCCTATTAATGATGCATTTCACATCCATCTGTTCATTTCATTTGTAATGTCGGAATTATTTTCTCCCAGATTCTGTTACCATTTGAATATCTTCCCCATGTATTTAGGATCAGCTTATTTTATAGTTCGTGCTCTCATTGAGATGTTAAGGATTTTATAATCCAGCTCATTTCTCCCTAGTTTCATGCAATCCCCTTGCACTTTCCTTTTGATGTCAGTGTAATTTGTTGATAGTGTCTTTTTAGACATCATAAATGCTTTCTGGCCTAGTCTTTCATGTCACCTTCTTATTCATTTTTTTTCTTTTTCTTTTCTTTGTTTTTTTTTAATGGTTTGCTCTGCTAGGATATTGTACCTAGGTACCACAGGATGAGAGGAAGGCCAACACTCTGGCTTCCTGGGACTGATCATGCTGGTATTGCAACCGAGGTTTGTGTCTGACTGAGAAGCTTCTGTAACTGGAACAGTGTTTTAGCTGTGTGCTTTTATTTGGATTTACCACTTTGTATTCATTTTTTTATTCAATTAACCACAAATTATTTTACTCTCCTGCTAATTTATTTGGAATTTTTGAAGAGTTGTTGAATTGTAAAGTTTCCTTTTGTTACAATTTCATGATTAGACGAGAATTTACATTTGTTTTGATTGGCCTCTGATCTCATGTGTCTTGCATATTGTCTACATCTCTTTGTTTTACTCATTCTGAAGTTTATTAATTTTTCTTCTCTGAGTTTTGTTGTTTGTCTCCTTTTCCATCTTTGTTATGCGATTAAGTGTGGCAAGACTTGTGTGCTTGTATTGATGACATAGTCTTTATTCTTAATCTGACATCTATGCATAGGCTGTAAAAATAAATAAAAAAATAAAAAAGAGAAAAAAGAAAAGGAACGTGGTTTCTAATGGAATTCTGTGGACTCTTTCTCTCTCCACTTTCTATCCAAGAGGGATGGAAATTGATTTTATGAAGTAATAAAGTGTTGTTTGATTGCAATCACAAATAGCTTCTTTAAATGTAATAATTAGAGTTTAAGAAAATATGTACTTTGTGTTTCACAAAAATGGGTTGTTTGGTTGCTATCTCTTATTAGTTCCTATAACTTAAGGACGACTATAGTTTTTTCCCTAATAATTCCGTTTTATTTTATTGTTATTATTTTTTGGTTTAAGATAACTTCCCATGTATTAAGAATGAGGTAAATCAAAAGTGCCAATCTATGTGTATATAAGATAAATGAATGAACATGTATCATGCGTATTCCATGTGTCAAGCAAGTTAATGAAATCTTTTATGGTCCATCATAGTACATTGAAAGAAAAGTAGAAAGAAACCTTTGCAAGACTAATGTAGGTACTATTTTTTTTCCTTTTCATTCTCTTTTCCCATAAAGAATTTGTGGGTGAGATTATGAATGAGAGGCAAAACATCAGCTGTTAAAATTGGTAACAAGGATCATGTATGGTGAAGAAAATTATATGTGCAACCATTCTATGTAAGTGGAAATTTAGTTTTGGGATGTGGGTCTCCAAAGGGAGTATGTAGGATATAAGCACACTAAAAATGAATGGTTCAATTAATGAATACTAATTACAAAAAGTGTTCCTAGTTCCTTTGGTTCTCTTTGATGATTTGGCTGTTGATGCATGTGCATAACCTTAGATTTTGACGGTTTTTGTGTTGTTGTATGATTGCTGCTTCTTACTTTGTTCTTTTATCCCGTTTGCAATAATTAAGTTGTGATTCCATTGTTCTTGTTTCTCTTTAACTCGTTTGTGTTTGCTTCATTATGTTTCAGGTGCGGTGGAACCATCGACAATCAGATTAGGAGACTTTGGTGCTTCCTGTGATTGGAGTAGAGAACACTTCACACTTGATGAACAGCTAAGTTGTAAGGGAGTTTTCTGTTGAGTAGAATGCTGGCCAATGTATTTAGTGTGTATAAGATAATGATGTTGATCTGCTGTAGGTATGATTTGTTGTGTACAACGTGTTAAGTGATATTGTCTTGTCCTAGATTTCTTTTTTCTGATAGTTTTTGTTTGATAGTATATCTATTGCCTCTTGAATGCGTTGATGGGAGGAAGCATTGGTTGACTGGCAGTGTTATTTGTACTGACCATAACCTTTTGCAGGAGCTGTTATTGAGGCCTTTGTCAGGCTTCGTGAGGAAGGCTTAATCTACCAAGGTATTACATTGTTGTCATTTATACTTAGGAACTTTCCCTCTAATTTAAACCCTCTGGTGCTTTACTGCTGATTTTTTTTTCCCCTTAGTTTGTTGGTTCCTAGTTGGTTATCATGTTGTGAAATATGAAAAGAAATGTTCTGAATTGGTCTCTCATGAAATCATGTTGTAGTTTACCTGGCTAGTGCAAGATTTATCAAAACTATTAGTGTTATAATCATGTTCTGCTTTTTTGTTTTGGTGTGAAATGCTCTGACATGTTCCCATCATTGGGAGATGTCTAAGCGGCCTCCATTGCTTTATTATTCTTTAATGACAAATGGTGAAATTAAGTTCTTCTAATCACTTTTCCATTCCATTTAACATGATGTGTATATGATTTATCTTTTACGTAAAGCCATGCTGGAGAGAAGTTAATGTTAATGCTATGTGAGTTAAGAATTAAATTGCATTTTGGCAGGAAGAGGAAAGCAAAAGCACTGGAAATCTTGGTTTAGGAAATTGTAATCCAATTGGATTTTTCATATGTGGCCTCCATTACTAAGTTTGTAAGACAATAGAGAATTGATTCTAAGAGAAGACACATTTTTAGAGAACTTCTTCCATCTCTGCATGAAGTTTTTTTTTTTTTTTTTTCTTTTACTAAATACTCACTTTTTTTTTTTTAAATGTTGTTCCTTGATAAAAGTTTTTAGAAAAATTGTGTAGGTCGGTATCCATTCATCCTTTTGTCTAGGCATGTCTCTTGTCTCTACCTTCAATGGTCCCTCCTTTGCTTTTACTTGGGACAGCAGGGGAGTTTTCTAAACAGCCTGTCTTTGTTGAGAGCCCCCTTGGGTGAAGGGACGAGGGTCTCCACCCATCACATGTTAGGGCTGACGATTGCCACCTCTGGAGGCCAATCTATAACGCATCCAAGTGTTTCTTATTTATTTTTGTATTTCGTTTTGCTTCTTTTATGTTTTCTAATTACTTTTCAAATTTATGGTTTTTCAGATACACCTTTTCAAATATAAATGAGCTTCCATTTGTGGGCCTTCCTTATAATTCCTTTTCAGCTATGGATCCTCTCAAAAATATTTTTCTGTTTTCAATTTTGGAAAATACTTTTCAAGACCTTAAATTGAAAACTTTTCAGAAATGTTACAAGGCACTCCCTTAATTTTTACATTGGAAAGTTTGGAAGTTGGAAATAGTGTTTGGAGATTTATGAACATGTAGGAAATTGAATTCAAATGTCTGACTTTAAATAAAGGAATTGACAGCAGTAGTTTGTGGGATCTATAACCTGGTGTAGAAATGGATATAGGATGTACTACAGCTTCATACTTGGCGTATTAGATTGCACTTTTATTGTGATAGTGTTTCTTTAAAAAAAAAAAAAAAAAGAAAAAAAAAAGAAAAAAAAAAAGGGTTCAAGGTGGGTTTGTTTCCGAAAAAGAATGCGCTGCAGATTTTATGGTGGCCTGTTTTCAGCTTTTGGGGCTATTGTTTGAACACAATTCTAGACAAGTGGACATGTGAAAGAATGCTTGATTGTGTGGATACAACGAAACAATAATGGGTTGAGAAGTGTAAAGGACGAAGGGAGAAGGGGCATGGGAGGGGTGAGAGGTGGGGAGGAAGGATTATGCTTTGCATAACTGTTAGTTTAGAAGGAGCTTGAGGTTTATAAGTTAATCATGGTAATGAAAAACAAGATAAATGGGAAAAATAGCTCATGTTGGTGGAAACTGAAAACTTGTTTCTAATAGAAAATACCTGATCTGGGATTGTGGTCTTCTTTGGTGAAGGTTACAGGGAAGAACCGGATAGGAAAGGAAGGAAAAGGTAGGGCGATTATGTTGAGCATTGGAGGGGGGCAAAAGGGGAAGGGGGACTTTTAAAGTGGGGGAAGGTTTGTGATACTGTTAGAAGTGTGATCATGTAAGGATTTACTTAAGACTTTCAGAATTCATGTTTCCTGGAGTATAACTAATAAAAAAAACCTGTAAATTCAATGTAATTATTTTCAATGGAAGGATCAGTTTGGAAGCAGAAATGCCTTCTCAAACATAAGCATTAATACGAAATAGAAGTCTACTGATCACACTTTACTGTACATGGCTTGAACTTGGGACATTTCGAAATCCTATGGTGAATCACCCATGCCATAATCTGAGGGAGAGCGTGAAAATGTTTATCATCTAATGTACATGGATGATACATTTAATTTGGCACCAATAATTAATGGAGTGCTGGATGAAGAAATGGAAAAGAATTTGTACTGATATATGGATATGTTTTTGGCTGATTCGAATAGCTGTGTAGCCCCAAAAGAGAATAGTAAGGGAAATATATCGCTTGAAACGAAGTGCAGAGCTCTGTGAATTTGTCCTAAGAGACGAACACCTCTCTCTTTCTCTCGTCATCTTTTACAAACATATATTTGTACCTATGTAGCGTTAAGACACCATAACTGCATGCATTTTATCTCCCGTTTCTCTTAAACTTCTCAATTAGTTAACATGATTTTACTAACGAAGGAAAGAAAAAAGAGAATGGAGCTAAGCTTCATATCCAGTAGTGTTTGACAGAAGATACAGCTACTGAACTATTGCTACATATGATTGCTTAAATGGTGGGGATACCAAAATATTTTTGATTGCTTATGATTTTCTATAGTAATGTCTCCCTCCTCATGCACCCCTTTCTGGGACAGAAAAAGAACTTAAAATGAGAAATGGTAGATTACAAATAATAAGAGAATTCTTACCAAATCAATTTGATATTTATAGATTTGCTATATACTCTTTTTTCAAATACTCAAGTGATAAGAACGGACCACCCCAGAAGGTCCAATTCCAGGCATACTCAGCACTTGAATCCTTTGAACATTTTTCTGTAGGCTCATATAAAATGATCATATATCGATTATTTTCACTCTCTGTATTACATTTTGTGTAGCTGTTTTTTTATCTCGCACAAGCTTTGATTTATTTTTTAACTCAACCTCTTTCAATAGTTGCTTTACCTGTTGTATTTCTTTTTTATTTTTCTTTTGTGTAGGGGTGATTATTCGACAATAGCAACAACACATCCAGAAACGTTATTTGGTGATGTAGCGATCGCAGTGCATCCAAAGGTTTCGTTGCTTTGCTTGTGTTGTAGGCTTTTGCTATGGCTTATGAGATGGCTGGGTCAGAATGCGATATTCATTTTAATGTCATAATGATTTTCGAGTAGCTAGATCGGTGAAGAAGCCATTTTATATCAATTTCTGTACTTCAGATTATTTAGCTAGAGTAAAAAATTAGTTAGCTCTGTATCCATGAATATCATCTCAACTCTGTGTTTGACAGTTCTTACTTGCCCGTTAGTGCAGTTTTCCTGAACATAAGTTATTTTTAATGTGTTATGAATTTGTTGTTAATCGCAATAAACATACTCAGTTGTTCAGTATGTTGAATGCTTAAATGTCTTCAAGTATATGAATCTTGTCAGGGCCAAATTTGCACATATGATCTTAATTATGACAATGGAATAAACCATGGGTATCATTTGGTTTGTCTTCCATGTCAACTGTGGTGAATGATGAATGTTGCACTTTTTGTAGCAAAAAATTTCATTTGTTAATTTGCTTTCTTTTATTAGACTAGAAAAGTAAATCTTTTTTAAGTTTTGATGTGTCACCTGAATGTATAACCTTTCTGCTCGTTTTTATCTATTGCATTGTTCTAATCCATTTTGGCCGAAGTTGGTCGCTATGAAAAATTCTGTACGTTTACTTCTCTTCCAAAATTGGCACTTGAGAAAATCATTTGTCATGTATTACTTGTACTTTTGTCAATACAAAATTACATGTCAATATTTACTCTGAATTTTCATTATCAAGGGCAGCATAGCAATTTATTGAAATAAAATGATGAATCAATCAGCATAGTGGGAGAACCAAGCTTTGTGCAGCTGAAGTCGGCAACAATGCTTGAGAGTTTTGTATTGCTTGAAAATCATATTCTCCTCATTTTTCCATTTTTCCCCAGTACTTCTCCCACTCTCTGTATAGTTTGATGAGGCTTTTATATTTCTTGACCTTTGCAGGATAAGCGGTATTCTAAGTATATAGTATGATGGCAGTCGTGCCTATGACATATGACTGTCATGTTCCTATCAACCTCTGACAAGGTAAAAGATCCAAATAATGTTTTGATTAACTATTTTCGAATATCAAGCTGTTTTTTTTTTTTTTTTTTTTTTTTTTTTTTTTTTTTATCGTTGTGTGATACTATTTATTCTTAAAGCATAGGATTTCAATTGGTCCATGCACTGTGCTGCAATTATAGTTCAAGGGCATAGTTGGATGCAACAGCTCAGCAATGGATAAATAATTAGAAGCCTCAGGGCATGGGGAATTGCGCATGTAGCTTGTGCCTTTTGAAAATATTCAGTTCACATGGGAGTTTTTACTCAGCCCTTGACCTATCTTTCTCTTTCTTTGGCTTATCTTTTTTTCACCTACATGTTTCCTAATTCTTTTATACAAAAGACTCACAATGCTCTGTATCTTTCATCACCTAGTTCTCGCTGTTGGACAGACCTAAAGTTAAGGGCATGATTTTCAGAGTCTCTTGTAAATTTTATTTTATTTCATTTTTTCCTCTTGGTTGATGGAGATCCTTTTAATTCTTATCAATTAACACAAGCTTGCTGCTCAAATCTTCCTAATCTAAATGAAAAAGTGTGCTCTTTCAGGCTTACTTCTATTATAAGGCCGTATCATTTTGCCTCCTTAGTATGGATTTCATCTACCACAAAATTTTTTAAATTTTGCTAATAAAGTTCAATTTTTTATTTGGATGGGAGCCTGCCTAATTCCTTTTGGGATGGCACAGTACGGGCCTTGGATCCTTTCTTTGGCAAGCTTTTGTCTTGTGCCATACCGGATTCAATCTATTTCATGGTTAGTAATTTCTTCTGGTCTAGTGTTTTATTGCTGGACTGGGCAGCTAGTTGATAAGGATTTTGGAACTGGTGTGCTAAAGATAAGCCCTGGGCATGATTATAATGATTATCTTCTCGCCAGAAAGCTTGGCCTCCCAATGCTTAATATAATGAACAAGCATGGGACACTTAACGAGTTTGCTGGATTGTACTGGTAAACTTTCCAGGTGACTTTATTTCATTGTTGCAAGTATATGAAACAACTTTGTTTTGTTGTTGAATGTATATTATATTGGAGTAATCACTCTATCTCATGCCTAATATGTGACAATGACAACTAAAATAATAGTGGTCTATATCACGCCTAATATGCTTGTATAGTTGGCCTGACATTAAGGTATACTTGATTTTGCTTTTTCTTTCTGCTAAACGTATCTACATGCTGGGAATTACATGACAGTTTCTCTACCTTACTGTTCCTTGCTCTCTAATGTATTTTGAGCAGATAAAGCCAAAATCAGCTAAAGACGTTGAATTTGCCTCTTCTTGGAAAATGGAAGGTTTCCATTTTCTCACTTGTGGTGCTGCTTTTCTTTGTGGCGTTCACAATTTTCTGGGCTGTCACTAGGAAGGCATCTCATTCATGGATTGGACAGGATGTCCTTGTAAGTTTCTTAATCCATTCCCTTTTTCTCAGATAGCATCTTTTATCTATGATCTAAACCCATTAATTTATAGTATGTAATTCAAAGAGGGAGGAATGTGGATATGAAGATCACTAAACCATATCATACTCATTTAATTCCTCTCTAGTTTTGTCATTCATGTTAATACATCATGGAATTTTTGTAAGTATATAGTTCTCGCCTTTTTGTTTAATTATCTTAAATGTTTGTTAAATTGTTAGCTAGAATGGTTGTTTCCCTGTAGGATGGAACAGTGATCCTACTTATAATCATTCCTCAGTTGAATGAGGTTCAACTGGGTGCGTAGTTAGTTTGGTTAGGTATGATGCTGTGTGCAGCACTGAAACCTCCGGCAGCCAAAGCCCTATGACAATGAGTTTTGCAAATATGTATCTTCTAAGCAGTGTGCACTAGTTTAGGCAATGAAAGACTTCTTCTTGACGTAGGTCATACTCTTACAAACATTAACCTCATGTACTGCAAACCTACAGGTTTGCTGCTTCATGTTGTGTGCTGGCTATTGTATAACTTTAGAAGTCAGACATAGAAGTGTTTGAAGTCCTGCTTACTTATTTCCACTTCATTGCTTAATGGATGGCTTTGTTCTTGACAGGGTATATTTTTGATGATAAAAGTCCTGCAGATGGCCCGATTACCGAACATCAAGGTCTGTTGGTTTTTTGGTTTTGTATTTGACATCACTGTTGATATAACCTTTTTTGTGATTTCATTTGCACGCTGCAGGTTGCTACTGTTCTTCTTTGTTGTGCATTTGTTTATGATATCTTTTGGGTGTTCATATCAAAAGCAATCTTCAATGAGAGTGTTATGATTGTGGTAAGTTTTAATTCATCTCTTCTGTTAAATTGCATTTTTTTCCTTTTAATTTCATTACTACCTTTTGCCTAAGGTGACCATTCTATATTGCTAGCCTACCCAATTGTCGGAGTAGGAAAGCCATTTATTGCTCTTGCTATTCATTTTCTTTAATGGAAGCACTGAGTGAATAATTTTGGTAGGACTGAAGTGTAATGTTGATAAAATTCTAGGTCGTGTTAGTACATTCAAAGGGCATAGTTTTTGTGTGTGGTCTTCAATCCATTGATATAAAACTAATTCTGGTTATTTAAATTAGACTAATCTGCAATTTGTTTGTTGAGATATGCTTTGTACAAAGTTTCTGTACTTTCAAATCACTGGAACTTCAAGCCTAGTAGTCATGTTAGAGGGTTGCAAAAACTGTTTGGTTAGGTGTTGGCAGAAACCCCACAAAGGCTTGATTGTTAGTAAGGTTGACTTGGCACTCCACTTCTTGTAGGAAGAGTTTGGGTTGGTTTTATTTCTAATGAGCAGATACAAAACTGTAATTGAGGCAATAAGAGTTTGATCTTCTTAAGCCCCCTTTTGGTAACGTACTTGTTATGGTATTAGTAATTTTAGATGTTCTGAACTTATGACTATAGGATTGTCTTGGATTCGGTACTAGTTTTTAATAAGTAGCCACGTAGTAGACAACACCAGATGCTATACATCATTGTGAGCTCCGCCATTGAGAATGCCGTTGATCATTTCAGTTGGGAAATTATGTTAATCATCCTTAGTTGTTTGTGTTTGGGAAGACTGAGTTGCAAGTTTGTTTTCTTCGATCAGGTCTCTTTATACTGCTAATGTTCTCAAAGAATCTATTTATCAGTTCCTATCGGTCTTTAGAGTGAACCTTCTATCTCCTTTTCTGCATGTTTGGTAATGAATACTCAAAAGTAGATCATCGTGGGAGCGGAAGGGAGGGGTCTTTGAAACCCACCATAAATCCAATAAATTCAAATCCAATGCCGACTCCTTTCTAGTGCAACAAAGGCCTTTACAAAACTGGAGTCGCAATAAATTCTCTAGACCCTTGTTTTAGAACCACGTCAGCAGCTTCTGTTGTTGTACTTGATTAGTGGAATTTACTCATGAATCCATTTTGTTCTTTCACAGTGCACTGCTTAAGTTGGCAATTCATCTGGTGTCAGCCTTTATTTGGTCATTGGTATTGCTTCATTACTTGCAACTGAAAACAATATACCTATGGGAGTGTTTTACTCTTGTTTGTAGTTCTTGTTAGCTCAATTTCATTGTTCAATGTGCATGTTGCTCTACTGCTTCAAATTTTTGTTGTTTATCATATTTGTTAATGGATAATATATTTAGAAAAATCTGTTGGTTTTATCCTTTATATCGAATTAATGTTTTATGAATAGTGGCTTATACTAGTACGGTAAATAAAATCGTGATTTCGTGAGTATAACATAAAGTTGTTTAAGATACCGGAAAAATAGGTTGTTTAGAATGTGAGATATTAAAGGTGGTCCTGTGAACTAAACTTCACTTTGATAGCTCCCATACGAAAATTGTTGAGTCCTAAATGTAGATAATGTTCTTTTAGGCTTGTTTGTTGAAAGGAATTGCGAGGTAAAAATATTTGTAATGGTTGGTACCTAAGAAATTATTACTTAGTGAAATGGGCAAGCTAATTATAAGAGTTTGCTAAGATTATTATTTTTAGGAATAGAATGATATACAAAGCAGATGTTTAGGATTATAATTTGAAATAAGGAAACTTACTCTATGAATAAACACTAGCTTGACATTATAACATGTATCACCATTAACTGTAAACTCTTTTGGTAAAAAGCTCTCTCTCTCTCTCTCGTTTATATATATATATATATAAAAGGTTGTGCCCATGGTAATTTCATAGATTTCTCAAGGTGGCATAAATTGAACCTTGATGTGAAATACATAGGATAGGGCATTTAACTTGACCTTTTTAGGCATAAACCCAAAAAATGGGTGCAAAAAATTACAAATAAATTGATTGAAGACTGGCTCAAGGTTAGAGTCGAAAGTAGAATGAACAAATAAACAAAACATGAAAGAACATAAGACTATATAATCATACTGAAGGTGACCTATAATGCTCCAAACCTAATTGGTCCTCCTTGCAAGAAATTTTCCAGAATTTACTTGGTAAAGAAGCAAGTATTGAAAATACTTGTAGCCCTTCGCTAGACCCAAAATGCCAAGCCAAAAATACAGAAAGAAAAAAAAAGAACCTTTAATCTTAGTCAACACAGAATCTCCGATCAGCTGCAAGAAGTGATCTTTCCATTCACCAAGACTTGCAAAAGGCATAAGACCACATGATACTGGTAGAAACACGAGCAAGGTAGTATAGAACAGAAACTGATGAATCCAGTAGGGAACTACTGCTTTCCCTTTCGTCTCTTGAGACACACACAGGGGTCCGTGAAGGACAACGAACAAAGATGATGTACTCGCATTAAAAATGAAATGAAGCAAGCACAGCGTCTCCCAATATAAGAGCCAATGATATCCACTTCCCCCCCAGCGAGTCTACACACAGCTTGCCTTCTAAACCACATGCAACTCCTAAGAGCAAGAGCATGAAAGTGACTGGCAAGATCTGCTTTGTAGTTGCTGATGGCCAGAGTAGCAATAAAGCAATCGAGACAATTGTTAAGACACCATACAGCAGTTGACTCACAACTTGAACGTGACATATGAGGATCTGCAGCCATGAATTGAAAGAGGCCATTGCTTTTGGGATCCACCAAGACTTGGACACCATGGATGAAGGTTCACACGACTCAGCATCCTCAGTGATCCTCTTGTATGAAAAGACATAAGCACCATATAATAGGGAGACCGACATGATAAGCAAACCAGCAACAAGGCAATCTGTGCACTTTTTGACCAGCTCAGCATGTCTTGTCTCTTCTAATTGATTCTTGAATTTTTCAGTTTTAAAGGATGCCTTTGATATACCCATGGCCAGTTTTGACCTCTCCAGATGATTTGATTCAGAGTTGAGGGCCAGCTCTGTCCTTTTCAACTTCAATCTTTCCATTGCAAGACCAAGCTCCAAAGTCTTAAGGTCATTAGAACGCGTTTGCTCTATGAGGGATTTCTCAATAGAGCTAAGAGTTCTAATTGCAGTGCCAGATGTGGTTGTGGTGATACAGGCCAATTGGTTTCTTTGCCCCGCCAGAGCAAGCTCATGACTACTGGAATCAGTTGGCATATTCTGTCTCATCTCTTCAACGGCATTAAATTGACCCCGAGACACGAAATTTCGCAAGACTGCCTGTGGTGGAAAATCTTCTACCTCTACATCAGAATTGCTTGTACATCCTCCTTTATTCAAAGTCAAATCTGAAATAGAACCTTCTACACATGGGTTGCTAAAATGACGTCCCCCCTTTTTAACTTGCGACTCATTGATCAAATTAAGCGTCCTTAAGGTGGTCCCAAATGAATTTTCAAAGTTTCTCATAAAACAATCAAATTTGTCACCGAAGCCATTGACTAATGATTCTCTGATAGCTGACCTGCAGATCATTGAAAGATGATCGACGTTCATCTTTCCACCTGATGTGTCCTTAGTTTCAAGAACCAGAGCGACAACAGCTGCGACCGACATTCCGAGGGGAAGACCAACGGCGTCCACGTTTCCCTCGCTGCGCCGTGTCGTCCCGAGCAGGCGCCTAGGGTTCCGCCGCCTTAGCATCACGCGCTTGGCCTGCAAGGAATAAGAAGAAGAGGAGGAATAAGAAGAAGATGAGGATGCGGACGAGGATGGTAACAGAGTAAAGCCGCGTTTGAATGCCCCTTTATTCTTCACCTTCATTCTGTTCTCGTCGTTCTTTCTATCGACGATTATGGGCCTTGAATAATTGTTTTCGTTGGAACACGTTGACGAAGGAGAAGGAGGAGGAGGTTCTTGGACCGTCGGATTCGGAATGGTGTCGACGGCGACGGCAATGGCCCTTTGTTGGACGGGTTGCGGTAGAGGCGAAGAAGGCTCCTCCATGGACGAAAGGGAAGCGGGGAGGCGGTGGAGTTTTCAAACTCAGATCAGGAAGTGGAAAGTACTGAGAGAGAGAGACACGGAGGGAGGGGGGGAAGGGTACGGAATAGGGGAGCAAGTAGGCGGTGGAGGAAAGCCAAACATAAAAGGAAAAATAGAAAAGCTTTTATTATTATTTTTTAATATGTCTATTTATAATATATGTACAATTATAAAAGGAAAGAGATAACACAAAATATTTTTATAAATTTATTTTCCAAACTATAAGAATCCGCATTAAAGAAAAATAACCATAAATGAAACGATTATAATAACACATATTTCCAACATTTCAAACTTGGAATTAGGAAACAGAAATTATTGGGAGAGAGAAATTAAAAAAAAAAAAGCGGATAGGAAAGAGGAAGGCAGTGGAAATTTGAATCATTGAGAGAGAAGAACACGGAGAAAATAAAAAAAGAAAAAGAAAAAGAAAAAATACGGAGTTTGACTAGTGTGTCTTGGTACACCCAAACCCAAACCGTCGCCATCTGTTGGTTTTTATTATAAACAAAAAATAATACTAAAATTGAAAAGAACTCTCAGTTATAACATGTGAAAAAAAAAATTAAATTATTACTGTTTTGTGACATAATGTGTTCTACAATTATTTTATAAGCTCTTTTAAGGAAAAATGAAATTTCATTTTTAATTGTAAATCTTTTACTCTTTTCACTTTTAGCTATAATATGTTTTTCATCTTTTAGCAAGTTGAAAACCAATAAACAAAGGTATATTCGTAATTTAAAAATTAATCTAACAAACCATTTTGAAAAGTAATCTGACAAAATGTTAAAAGAGTTAATGGTCCTTGCCCATTTTGTTTTATTTCAATAAATTAAATTTTTATTTTTTAACTTTTTAGAAAGAAAAAAAGAAAAGAAAAAAAAAGAAACCCGTCTGTCATGGTCCCAAGATGCCCTCTCTAACGGTCATTTGCTCTTTCCCTCTCTGTCTCTGTCTCTGTCTCTGTCTCTACTTTCTCCCTGTTAGCCTCTCCTATGATCACCTCATAGTCGGTTGCTCTATCTGCGCTTGTCCTTGCTCACTGCGACTGGTTAGCTTATGGAACTCCAGGTCTTTCTAGGTGTAAGGAGCTAGAAACTTCAATCAATATAACAATAACTTTCCGTAGAAATCAGCAATATAACATTCCAATATCAAACTAATTCTGATACAACCAAAGACAATTACAAAACATGAAGAACAACCAACAAAATGATACAGGATTCAACAAGCAAAATGGCTCTGTAAGAGATGGCCTAATAGATTAAGTAAGGCTATGGAATTCTCTAGAATTCTTCACGAAGAAGATGACCCTGTTCACTGCCCTCTCTTTCCTCCACGCTGCCCTTTTATTCCCTACCAACTTCCTATTTTCCCCTTTCTCCAAAACACATAGCATCAGTTAAGTAAAGATAAAACTCGTTCCTCAACAAATACCCCTCATTCCTTAATTGGTTCATGACACTAGGATTTTATTTGCTTCTTAGGTTTTAAATATAGCCTTTGACTGTCTTGTGATCTTTTCTATCTGCCACAAACTTGGCAAGTCTCCTATTTTTTCTTTAGGATTTTGAGCAACTCCGAGATTCATTATCATTAGTCGTTAACAGATCACACAATAACTTCTTGTCTTCTTTGTGTATTCGAGTTTCCAATATTTCCTAGGGTTTAGTGGGTTGATCGGTATTCAAGAAAAAAACAGAATCCCCGAATTTTGAAATGGATGGATGAGAGACTAGCTATTGAATTTAGGTTTTCTTTTTACGGGGCTTTCCAGATATATAAGTTTACTCGACCTGATACAAATTTGGGAATTCTCTTCACGATTGGAGCCTGGGAGTTTTTCATCTATTGTTGGATTCGGCAAAAGGATTCCATTAGGAATTGGGGAAGTAAACCCTAGGCCCGGAAGTGGACCGGCTATTGAATTTATGCTTTTCTTCAAAAATTTTCCAGTTCATAAGTTTTTCAATTTGACTGGATATTGGATATTTAGGAAATTGTTCGGATCACGCAGTATATCTAGCTGAGGAAATGCAACGGAAAGCCATGCGAATCTGTGGATTTTAGTTTGATTTCTTCTATAATATCCCTAGGGTTTGCAACATTTGCTGAATGTGGCTATAGGGTTTTAAGTGATCTGAAGGTTGCTGACTCATTTGTTTCTTCTACCAAGGACATCTCTGGGAGTCACCTTCTTCATTCATTATTGTCAAGGACTTTATGGAAATTGGGGCTGGTGATTCTTTTAGATCTTCGGACATGGAAGGCAGATATTTGGTTTGGTTTGAACTACCTCTATGTGGATCTTTTTGTTCTTTACTATTTCGTCCTATTTTTGTGTAATAGAGCCATCTTAGGTGGAACATCTTAGTTGCAAAATAAAAAGGAAGATAGCTTCAAATAGCCACAATTTCAGTTATCGCAGCATAAAATAAGATAGTGTGACTCCAAATTTTATTAATTTGTTTATCTGTGTGTGCGTGCACGTGCACGTGCAGTAACATAATAGATGATAAAACAAACATCATTATGTGTTTTGGATATATAGTGGGGTAGTATATGTTGAGAAAAAGAAAACTTTGTCACATAAATAACATAAACATAGTAAATCTTATGATACAAATTTTGTGTTTCACAAATATGGGTTGTTGGCTGCTATATTTTATTTATTTTTGTAATGTAAAGAGGACAATAGTTTTTTCCTTAATAATTTCCCTTTTATTTTATTATTACTATTTTATGGTTTAAGATAATTGCGCATCCATTAAAAAATGAGATAAATTAAAAGTGCCAATCTATGCATAAATAAGATAAATAAATGAACATGTATTATGCAAATCCATGTGTCAAGCAAATTAATAAAAAACTTTAATGGTCCTTCGTCATACATTGAAATAAAACTAGAAAGAAATATTCGTGAGACTAATATAGATATTACTTTTTTTTGCCTTTTCATTCTCTTTTCTTGCAAACGATTTGCGGGTGAGATTGTGAATGTGAGGCAAAACATCAATTATTAAAATTGGCAACAAGGAATATGTATAGTAAAGAAGATTATATGTGCAACCATGCTATGTAAGTGGAAATTTAATTTTTGGATATGGGTCTTTAAAGGGAGTGTGCAGGATATAAGCACACTAGAAATGAATGGTTCAATGAATGAATACTTTCTTTGGTTCTCTTTGATGACTTGGTTGTTGATGCATGTGCATAACCTTAGGTTTTGACGGTTTTTGTGGGGTTGTGTGATTTCTACTTCTTACTTTTTTCTTTTATCTAGCTTGCAATAATTAAGTTGTGATTCCATTGTTCTTGTTTCTCTTTAACTTGTTTTGTGTTTGTTTCATTATGTTTCAGGTACGGTGGAACCATTGCCATTCAGATTAGGAGACTTGGTGCTTCCTATCATTGGAGTAGAAAACACTTCACACTTGATGGACAACTAAGTTATAAGGGAGCTTTCTATTGAGTAGAATGGTAGCCAATGTATGTAGTGTGTATAAGGTAGTTAATGATGTTGTTCTACTATAAGGATGATATGTTGTATATGTTAGGTTTGGAGTAAATTAGTAAGGGTAATTATGTAACTACCATGTTTATGTTGTGGGTAGTTTATAAGGTTTCCCAGTCTTATTCTATTTAGATCTCCTAGTCCTATTCTATTTGAGTTTCCTTGGTACTTGTATAAAAGGAAACACTATGGGGAAACCTAGGTTATGAGGTTGAGAGAAATTGAGAGAAAACAGAGGTTTTCTGTAAGCATTATAAGCCCTCTTCATCATAGTGAAGAATTGCTCCTTTGGCTGGGGACGTAAGGATTATCTTGAACCTCGTAATTTCTGTGTGTTCTTTACTTGACTAATATTCTCTTTGTGTGTGCGGTGAGATCCTGAGAGATTCTGTGAGTTTAGATTCACGGGTTTGTTTTCTAACAAACTAGTATCAGAGCCTAAGTTCCAAATTAGGGCCAAAGCTCATTTTTTGTCAGGCAATTAGGGGATGAACAACTGTTTTGGTGTTTATTTAGCACACCACACATAAGAGGGAAGCTGTCAACAAAGGCTTTGTTCAAAGAAACCTTTTGTCGAACACTTGGTGTGTAACGCACGAAGGGAGAAGCTAAAATCGGCATTTGAGATACGGATTTTCTTCTCTAGCCTTCATTTGTGTGATTTCTGACTTATTTGTTGGCTAGAAAATCAATTGGAATGCTGCGGGTTGTGTTGAACTTGTGCTTGAAAAGGGGATTTGCGATTCCTCTTTCACTTGAGCTTTTCGTAGAGCAATTTTGAGTTCTATAGACTCGTTGGAAGCCGATCTATTGATTGGTGTTCTTGTTTTGTTGGAAACTGCTGTGGAACGGTGGTAATCAGAGGAGAAAGGTAGCTACAGTAGCAAAAACAGGTTATGTTGACCTAATTTTGACCTAGAGTTGACCAGGTCAAAGTTTGACTCGTTGACTGATCAAAGTTTGACCTGTTGACCATTGATCGTTGATTGGATATGCAGACTTAGCCCAGCCTAGATCCAGACCCGAATCGTCAACTCGGTCC
This sequence comes from Casuarina cunninghamiana, assembly GCA_028551485.1. Lineage (NCBI taxonomy): Eukaryota > Viridiplantae > Streptophyta > Magnoliopsida > Fagales > Casuarinaceae > Casuarina > Casuarina cunninghamiana. Next base: position 19,350,339 of record CM052370.1, on the reverse strand, counting down.
AGTTGTCTGTTGATTGTTGACCGTTGACCCCCAAGCGTTGACCATTGACTGTTGACTTTGACTAGATAGAATTTTTAGGTGATTTCTATGCCTTTTTTTGTAGTATTTTTTGTGATTTTTCGGGAGATATTTGACTGTTTTTGGGCATAATTAGAGGGGTATTTTGGTAATTTTGTACTTCTAATTTCTATTTGAGGGGGAAGTCAAAAAGGAGTTTATTTTGTTGTGATGGACGATATGAATACTTCTAATAGAGCTGTGACCATGTTAAATTCATCTAATTTCCAAACTTGGAAGCCGTAGATGGAAGATTACTTGATTAGTAGAGATTTGTATGTTGGTGTGGAAGGAGCTTCTACTAGGCCTGAGAAGTTGACTAATAAAGAGTGGGAGAAGTTGAATAAGAAAACTATTTCTCAAATTAGACAATTTGTTGAGGACAATATTTATCACCATATTGCACGAGAGACTAAAGTTAGTGAGTTATGAAAGAAGCTTGAGGCTCTCTATGAACGCAAGACTCCTCAGAATAAGGTTTCCCTACTTAAGAGGTTAATTAACTTGAAGTACAAGGTAGGATGGTAGATAATAGAGTTCTTGAGTGAGTTTAAGTCTTTGGTGAATCAGTTAGTGATGGTAAAGATTTTTCTAGAAGATGAACTGTAAATAATGTTATTGTTGAGTAACTTACCTGATAGCTGGCAGACATTGGTAATCACTCTCACAAACATAGCTTCGGGTGGCGTTCTGAGTATGAAGATAGTCCATTAAGGTTTGCTTAATGAAGAAACTAGATTAATTGAGTAAGGAGCACATGGACATACAGAAGTATTAGTTACATAAAGGAGGCGAAAAAACATATATGTAGATAGAAATAGAGACAAAAGCAAGAGTAGAAGTAGAAGCAAGAGTAGAGCACTAAATTCTGATAGATCACATGGAGTGTCACGTTCGAGGAAAGATGTCAAGTGCTATCGTTGTGGTAAGTCTGGCCATTATAAGAGAGACTGTAGAATACTCAAGGAAGAAGAATCAAGGAATTGAGAAAAAGAAGTTGAAAAAGATACAGTGGCAACTACATCTAGTATTGGGGATATTATGATCTTTTGTGATCCTTAGATCAATATCTCATGTCAGGTTTCATCTTGGATTGTCGACACAAGTGCCTTTTTTCATGTTACCCCACATGAAAGGTTTTTCACATCCTATTCAGGTGGTGATTTTGGGTGTGTCAGCTTGGGAAATAATGCACAGGCAAAGATAGTTAGTATTGGAGATGTAGTCTTGGAGACTAGTGTTGGATGTAAGCTAATTTTGAAGAATGTCAGACATGTCCCTGAGATTTGTTTCAACTTGATCTCTATTGGTGTCCTTGATGATAAGGGATATGATAACTACTTTGGTGGCGGTAAATGAAAACTTAGTAAAGGTTCCCTTATACTTGTAAAAGGACAAAAGGTCAGTACTCTCTATAAGACTAAAGCTAGTATTCAGAAAGGCAAGGTAAATATGGTGGAAGATAATCATATGGAGTTATGGCACAAGCGACTTGGACATCTCAGTAAGAAGGGACTTTAGCATTTGATAAAGAACAAAATCATATTAGGAGTCAGTGATGCTGATTTGTAGTTGAAGCCTTGTGATCATTGCTTAGTTGGAAAGCAACGTAGAGTCTCATTTTGGAGAGGACCCCTGTCTAGAAGAAAACATGTTCTTGATTTGATTCATTCAGATGTGTGTATACTGAAGGTGAAAACTCTTGGTAGTGCTATGTATTTTTTTACCTTCATTGATGATCATTCTAGAAAGGTATGGGCTTATGTACTAAAGACTAAGGATAAGGTTTTGGAGGTCTTCAAGCAGTTTCATGCTATGGTCGAGAGAGCAACTAGAAGGAAATTGAAGTGCGTCCGTGTAGATAATAAAGGTGAATACAAAGGGCCGTTTGAAGAATATTGCAGAACTCAGGGTATTAGGCTTGAGAAGACAGTTCCTAAAACTCCAGAGCATAATGGGGTTGCAGAACGGATAAATAAAATTATTGTTAAGAGGATCAAGTGTATGCTTTCACAATCTGGATTATCTCAATCATTTTGGGGTGAAGCTATGTGTACTGCAGTAGATCTTATTAACTTGTCTCCTTCAGTTCCATTAGAAGGTGATCTACCTGAGAGAGTATGAATTGACAAGGAGGTTTCTTTCATGCACTTGAGAGTATGTGGCTGTAGGGTGTCTGTTCACATTCCTAAGGATGAAAGGAACAAGCTTGATGATAAAGCTCGAGATTGCATCTTCTTGGGCTATGAACATGATGCTTTTGGATACAGATTGTGGGATCCAGCTACAAAGAAACTGATTAGAAGTAGAGATGTTATTTTTTTTGAAGATCAGACTATTGAAGATCTTAAGAAGACTGAAAAGCCAAGAGTTGTTAATGAAAGTCTTAAGGATATAACTCCACCCTTTTCTTCCCTAATAAGTGCACATGAAAAGGGAACTACACAAGAAGAGCCACTTAAGGATGTAGCAAGTGAAAAAGTTCCTAAAACTTCAGTTGTTGAAGAATCTGGAGGACATGTTGATAATCATCCAGTTGAGTCATCAACCTAGCCCCTAGTGAGAAGATTTAGCAGAAAGCGTCAAACTTCGATGAAATATCCACCACATGAGTACTTGATGCTAACTAATGGGGGAGAACCGCAATGCTATGAGAAAGCTAATGAATGTGAGCACAAGAAAGAGTGGAAGAAAGCTATGCGAGAGGAGATGAATTCCTTGTAGGAAAACCACACTTACGATCTTGTGACATTACTTAAAGGTAAGAGAGCACTTAAAAATAGGTGGGTGTACAAGTTGAAGTTAGAAGAGAACAATTCACTACCAAGGTACAAGGCGAGGTTGGTTGTGAAAGGCTATGGTCAGAAGAAAGGTATTGACTTTGAGGAGGTTTTCTCTCCTATGGTGATGATGTCTTCAATTAGAGTTATTCTTGGTTTGGTTGCTAGACTGAACTTAGAGGTAGAACAACTTGATGCGAAGATTGCATTCCTTCATGGAGACTTGGAAGAAGAGATTTATATGGAGCAACCTAAGGGCTTCATAGAGAATGGCAAGAAGAATCTTGTATGTCAACTGAAGAAAAGCTTGTATGGTCTAAAACAAACACCTCGTTAATGGTACAAGAAGTTTGAGTCATCTATGTTACAGCACGATTATAACAAGACCAACTCAGATCATTGTGTGTTTGTGAAGCACTTTCCAGGTGGTGATTTTGTCATCCTACTCCTATATGTTGATGATATATTGACTATTGGCCAGGACATCAAGGAGATTGCTGAGCTGAAGAAGGATTTAGGCAAGTCTTTCATGATGAAAGATTTGGGACTAGTAAAGCGAATCCTTGGTATGGAAGTTAAACGCGACAGAGAACATGAAAGTTATGGCTATCTCAAGAGAAGTATGTAGATAAGATACTTTAGAGATTTGACATGGACAAGACAAAAGTAATAAGTACTCCACTTGCAAGTCATTTCAAGTTGAGTAAGGAGCAGAAGCCTGAAAGTAAGAGTGATGTTGAATATATGAAGAAAACACCTTACACATCTGAAGTTGGTAGCTTGATGTATCTTGCAGTAAGCACTAGACTAGATATTGCTCATGCAGTTGGAGTAGTTAGTCGTTTTCTTTCAGATCTTGGTAAAATGCATTGGGAAGTTGTGAAGTGGATACTTAGGTACCTTAAAGGAACTCCTAAGTTATGTTTATGCTTTGGTAATGATGAGCCTGTATTGGTTGGATACACAGATGCAGATATGGCTGGTGACCATGATGGGAGGAGATCTACAACAGGGTACATGCTCACCTTCACAAAGGGAGCAGTTTCACGGTAGTCTAGGTTACAAGATTGTGTTGCTTTGTCTACAACAGAAGCAGAGTATATAGCAATCACTGAGGGTGGAAAAGAAGTTCTGTGGATGAAGCCATTTTTTCAAGAACTTGGTATAAAACAGGGGATAGTTATCCTTTATAGCGACAACTAAAGCTCCATCTACCTTAGTAAGAACACGTCATCTCATTCAAGGTCTAAGCATATTGATGTCAGATATCATTGGATTAGAGATGTATTAGAATCCAAACAATTAGATCTTGTGAAGATTCAAACTAGTGATAATAGAGCAGATATGTTGACGAAGCCGCTAATAAGAGACAAGCTAAAGACTTGTCAGTGGGTTGCTGGAATGGACTCCAAGTAGAGTCAAGTCTAGGGAGCAATGTTCTTTCTCTTATGGTGCAGGGATGTTGCACTAATGTTACTCCAAAAGGGAGAAATTGTTAGGTTTGGAGTAAATTAATAAGGGTAATTATGTAACTACCATGTTTATGTTGTGAGTAATTTATAAGGTTTCCCAGTCTTATTCTATTTAGGTCTCTTAGTCCTATTCTATTTGGGTTTCCTTGGTACTTGTATAAAAGGAAACATTATGGGGAAACCTAGGTTATGAGGTTGAGAGAGATTGAGAGAAAATAGAGGTTTTTTGTAAGCATTGTAAGCCCTCCTCATCATAGTGAAGAATTGCTCCTTAGGTCGGGGATGTAGGGATTATCTTGAACTTCGTAATTTCTGTGTGTTCTTTACTTGACTAATATTCTCTTTGTGTGTGCGGTGAGATCCTGAGAGATTCCATGAGTTTAGATTCACGAGTTTGTTTTCTAACAGTATACAACGTGTTAAGTGATATTGTCTTGTCCTATATTTCTTGTTTTTTTTTTTAGACACTTTTTGTTAAGTATTATATATGTTGCCTCTTGAATGCATTCATGGGGAGAAGCATAGATTGACTCAGACCTTAACCTTTTACTTGAGCTATTATTAAGTCCTTTGTTAGGCTTCATGAGAAAGGCTTAATTTATCAAGTTATAACATTCTAGTCATTTACAGCTAGGAACTTTCCTTCTAATCTAAACCCTCTATCGATGTTTTACTATTGATGCATTTTTTTTTTCTTCGTTGGTTATTATGTTGTAAAATCTGGAAAGAATTGTTTTGAATAGATCTCTCATGAATCAAATTTTAGTATACCTGGCTAATAAGATTTATCAAAACTATTAGATGGTGAAAAAGTTAGGGAGTGTTATCCAGTGCCTTGAAACTTTCTCCTTCTTTTTTTTTTTTTTTTTCCCTTTGATTGTGAAATGCTCTGACATGTTCCCGTCACTAGGAGATGTCTATCAAGACTCCATTGCTTTATTGTTCGTTAATCATAAATGGTGAAATTAAGTTTTTTTTGTCATTTTTCCATTGCAATTAACATGATGTTCATATGATTTATCTTTTACTATTAAGCCATGCCGGAGAGAAGTTCTAAAGTTCACTTGTACAACACTTTTTGGGACACTTTGGGTAATTTGAGATTATGCTGAATTATAGAGAATCGTCTAAATATATCATTGATGCTCCAATCGTAGTTGACATGAGTAGCTGTCATTGATAGTCATCCGTTAATGCGAAAAGTTTACATTGTAATTACTTTATTTATTTCTCACATTAACCCATTGTCTCAAACACATTTTTTTTTTTTCCAGATTTCTTAGACAACACGATGGACAAAAGGTTTACACCATGATGCAACTTTCACCCAAGGCTTCCAATGTTAAATGTACATCGACTTATTGGCACTACGGTTACATTGATTTATCTTTGCCCAGCACCACATATCGGAATGCTCGAGCTCAATATTATCCTGAGCCAGCAAAGCGTAAATCTGCATGTATTGTTGCAAGTGAAGAAGTAATCCACTATGTCTCTGTAAGTGTTATCCATTTTCTTTAGCCGTTTAACTTTTGGATAATAAAATGTTTCATGCCTATATCTGCATAATGTTCATTCGACCTCAGCTGATTGTTGGCAATATCTTGGAGCATTAGACAAACAATTAGAAGTATAAATCCTCAAGTGTTTGCTCAATGTTTGTTGCGTAAGTGAAGTTTAGATGTTGCAATAGGAGTCAGTTTGGAGTTTATTTTTTCCTTTGGTATATTACCTGTGATGTTCCTCCCTGTTCTTTCTGAATTGCTACTCATGAACTTAATCTGTTTCTGCGCAATAGTCCTATCTGGTGTATGTTCTTGTATGCTGTTTCTTGCTGAATATAAGTCCTAGTAATTACGCTTTTTGTCATGTATTATTATTATCCCTCTGATCTACCCACTTTATGAAAGTGGCTATGTGATTGGGGAGATCATCTAAGATTGGAAGGATATGTAACTGTACGTTTTTGTGATGCAGAAAGAACAGGAAGTTTGGCACTTCTTTCCGGGCTAGATGCTAAAAATGTGCATTTTATGAATTCTGCTCGAGGCATGTTTTCTTTCAAATCCTTATCCTTTTGGCCAAGAGCTGGATATATACTTCATTCTATTTTTTGGTCCCTGAGTTCTTTTTTTTTTTTTTTGGGAGAACGAGGCGGGGAGAATTGGAATTGCCTTCTTCTCAAAATGCTGAAAAAGGTCCCTCAATGGATGTTATATAAATACATCAGGAGACGCAGAACAATCAATCCACTTGGTCGCGGGTGAAGGACTAGAGGCCTATCTCCCTCTTGCTGATATGATTGATATCTCTGCTGAAGTAGAACGTCTTTCTAAGCGCCTTTCCAAGTTGCAGACATAGTATGATGAGACTTAGAGCTCGCCTAAGTTCCCGCAAGGTACGGTTTTATTTACTCTTTGTTAATGCTGTTTGTTGTAATATCTATTTGTACCAAGTATTCTGGATATTGAAGAATATAGTTCTGCTAAGGCCTGACATCTTAGGCAGGTAATAGATGTACTGAATCTCACTTTAGAGGCACAGTAGTATGCTGCATACAGAAAATAGGATTCTTCGTAGTCATCCTCTTGTGGAGTCTCTGCCTTTATCAAAGAGAAGAAATGAGGACAACTAAAACTTTTGAAATCAAGTAAAAATCTTGTTATTTAATTTGGAAATGGTATTCAGACCCTGTTGTGCCTGATCTATCCATGAACTAACCATGAAGAGAGAACAAAAGGAAAGAACAACCTGCTCAGCTTCTAGAATTATGGAATAGCTTATCGTGTTTGTGAGTGAGTGTTAGTGTTTCAACTTACTTATTATTCTTCACAAGCTTTTCTTGGATGAATATCAGCTCATAAGACTAATGAGGAAAGAAAATTCATTTTAATGCATACCAAATCTTGACCAGCCAACACATATTATGCATATTTTGGATGTCAAACAGATGGATCCCTTTTCTTTACCTTAGAGTTATGATAGCTGGATAGAGTTATGGTGAATTACATTTCGTATTCTACCGTTATTGAGCAAGAAGTTGGTCATATTTGAGGTAGGGATCTGTCGCCACCTTACTGATGGAGATATGTTATGCTATTTCATACTAGGAAGCGTCATTGCGGGACATTTTCCTTGTAACGATATGCGCACGTCTTAAAATTTGTATTTTGCTCTCCCAAGTTTGCGGAGAAAGCTCCAGAAGACGTTGTCCGTGGGGTCCGACAAAAAGCAGCAGAAGCGGAGGAAAAGATTATTGTCACCAAAAACCGACTAGCTCTCCTCAAATCAACTGCCCTTTCTACAAAATAAATTTTTCTTAGTGGCGCAACTACATATCTTCACGATGTCTGCACTTCATATCGAAGCATTTGGAATATTCCTCTCAATATTCACTGATTATCATAGTCAACATGGATTTCATAGTGATTGTTCATTCATCTGTTGTGCTACTTATTGTCATCCAATAATAAAGCAGTAGGCAGATTTGCCTGTGATTGACATTAGCGCGCATTCCTCGCTTATTGTCTTTCGATCCTATACACCCGGAAATGGCCGCCCAAAACCCTAACATTCACGTTGCTACACATGCCCAGTCGCCACCAACACTGGCCAACCCTACCGTCCCCATAGTCGGCGTATGCCTTGAGGGAAGCAAACAATTATATTAGTAGTTCCTAATATTAAAAACAAATTATTATCTTGTCTCCAAATTTACAAAAGAAAACTATTGAGCATTTACATTTCACCCAAGTTTTTGTGCTATACAAAGTATGGGGAAGACTCTTCTTCATGGGCCGATTGATTGTGGGCTATACCATTGAGAGTTGAAGATCATTCAACAATCACCTACCCTATACCCCCACGACTGTAAATGATCTCATTGTTTGCCACTATAGACTAAGTCATATGAATTCTCCTAATATAATAACATTGTTGAAAATATGAATATCAACTTTTGGGGGCTAACTCCCACTTCATGTAACATTTGTCAAATTAGCAAAAGAATATGTTAGGCCCATCCCTCTACAACTAGTACTTGAAAATGCGTGGCGTGAGCAACATAGAACACCGTTCCTAATCTTAAGGTATTTTAGCCAAGTCTTTGATCTCAATAAAGATAGGAAATAATGGGCATTAGAAATATATATATTAAGAAACTTAAAGTCCAATTCAAAAGTTAGACTATAATTCTAAGATCCTATCTTTTAAATATGGGATGATAAGTCTTAATGCCTCCTTACATGCCAAGAAGATTCAATGTAACAAGTCTAAAGCAAACTTCATCTTGACTTTTGGTACAATGTTAAGAATTTAAAGTCTAATTTAAGAGTTAGCTCATAAATTGGAAAGATAAATTTATATTTAAACAAAATTTAATAATTTTATATCTCTAGTGTGGATAATAACCCTTAATAATATATGATAGAAATGGGAATGATTCTGATTTTAAAATTAAACCAATGTTATGAATGCCCCATTGGACTTGATCCACTTTAACATCTAAGGTTGTTCCAATAACCTCATCCCAAGGGAATAAATATTACATATGCTTTATTGATGATTATTCTAAATTCACATAGCTTTATACCATGCAGTTCCAAGATCAATTTTTGAATAATTTTACACACTTTCATAAATTCATTAAAAATCAATTTCACACAACTATTAAAAGTACTCAATGAGATAGCCTAATGAATTCATCTCCCACTCCTTTAAATGTTTTCTATACTGGCACAAATGTGTCATTTGATGAATATTAATTTCCATTTCATCAAAAAGAAAAGAAAACCCAAAATACAAATGTTTCAAATATTGTCGATTCATTACCTTCTCCACCACAACCACCTCCTTCATCGACATCTCCTCAACAAATTAACTCATCTTCCACTTCCAATAACACTGCATCACCACCCACATACTCTATGATAACAAGACTAAAAGGTGGTACCATCGCACATCACTCATTAACACAAAATCATGCCTTTGCTCTTATAGCCTCTATGTATAAAAATGTTGAACCCCACAATTACACCAAAATATCAAAAGTTCCCAATTGGCATAAAGCCATGGTAGAGGAATACATTGCCCTTTTAAAGTACCAAACATGGAATTTAATTCCTAAATCCTCACACATTAAATTAAAATTAGATGGCTCTCTTGAACACTATAGAGCATGCCTTGTTGCTAAAAGGTTTTCACCAACGCCTAAATCTTGACTATGCTGAAACTTCTAATTCCGTTGCCAAATCCATTATTGTACAAACTCTTATCTCTCTTGCATATACTCAAAGACAGACAATTAAAAATTTAGATGTCAAAAATGCATTCTTACATGGTCAGCTTGATGAAGAAATTTATATGACTTGACCTCGGAATTGCACACCTGCTAATGTAGGATGTAGTTTTTGTAAAACCATGACTAGGTCTAACGATTGCATAGTGGTTTATTTTTAACGGACTGTTCGGTGACTTGAGATTCTATCGCTGGTTTTTCTTTCTTCTGTTTTGGTGCTGGTAATCTGTGTGGCTCCAAATAATCTTGCATTTTGAGAGATGGATAGAGCATGGATTGGGGAATGAGATAAAAACTCTCTTTGGTTACCCGGTTAACCTCTCATATTGTTTGAAGACAACAAATGATTGAATGTCTCTCGGTCTACCAAAAAGCAGGGTTAATGATAGTCCCTACATAAACATGGAGAGTTTGGCATTCCCATGTATATCTACACAAATTCGTGGGAGCTCAAGCATCGGGCATGCCTTGTTTTGTAGTGACTCATGGTGGAAAGTGTAAATTCCCAGGAATCGGTGATTTTTGTTGTTCATTTGACAAAATCTCATAAGCATGTCAGGATCAGTGGAAAATTGTCCTATATACTTTTGCATAAGGGGAAAAAAAAAAGTTTGACATTTACCTTTTTCCCACACTAGTATGTCTTGTAGATAAGATCTATGACAAGTATTGCTTCTTGATGCAAGTGTTGCATTGGTAATGACAATCAAGTGGGTGTAAATGGATTTGAAAACATATATTTTATATACAGAAGGCAAATTATTTCTCCAACAAGGTTGCGTGAACACAGAACACTAGCATTCTTCAACGTAAATCTCGCGAAGCCATAGTCATGTAATAACTAAATATTTGCATATGCTTAAAATGATTGGATATTTGAAATTTGTACACAAAATGTCTGGTAAATCAAATTAGAGAATACAATTGGTTGTTTGATGCTTAAATTTTTGTCATATTATGTGGTTAAAATATACCAACGTTTCCCTTCAAATTTTGATATTCATAGAGATTATTTTTGAATATTTTATTGCTACACGATAAATATTCTATACCAACGTATAGAATATTTATCATGTATTCTATAACAAATACATGTCATATGTTGCCTAAATCATTGGTGGAATGAGCTTAAAATAAATGCATTACCTTAGACTAATCTATCTCAATGCATATTATGGTGAAATATACTTGGCACTTTCCCAATAAAATATGTAGCAAGGGATCTTAATTTAAGGCCAAAGTTTCTATGCTCAAGTACCGGTTTATCAAGCTTCACAATGTGCTTACGGTAGATGAAAATGTTTTACATATTTTCAGAAATCTATTTGGAAAATATATTATGCGTCATATGTTGGTCTTTCCGAATAATATCATATAAGTTTACCCAATTAATGCATGATTTGGAGTACTTTTACGGCCTGATTCTTTGGGTGAAAATGTGGTTGCTTGAAGCATTTTATTAATATGTTTTTCCTTTAAACAAAAAATTGTCATTGAACACAAATAAAAATGCCCTGAAAAAGCATTTGGCATTTAACAAAGATAAAAATGCCATATTGCAATGTTATTTAACCAAAAGAATCACGACTTTTTTACATAATTTTACAAAATGGACACTATTGTTTCCTCAAGAAATATCATTGTTTTTTTCACTCAATGAGATGACATCATATTAAGCTTAAAACCCCTTTTGCAACAACATCATTGTTTCAAAGTAAGGGATTGTTATTTTTGAGGTGATCAACCTAGTATGCATTTGACCACATTGTTCTATGTCGTTTTGCAGCAATTTCCTAGTGATTCAATTGTAATTTTGCAACTCAAATAATCCAAATATAATGGGTTTCAATGATACAAGGTGAGCCCGAGCACTTTGGAAATTTTTCTCACTTTGTGCTATTTTAATTCTTAAATATATATTGTATATTTGTGAAAGGGTTCTTTACCTAGCTCAACAAACATATTATTTATGGCCAAAAAGAAAAGGTTGAATTATGAAGATTTTATTGAATTTCTTTATTCACCTTCCTTTTAAATGAATTTCACCTACTGATTTAGTTTTTTATTTTTTGCAACAATTACATAATCATCAACCAACACAATCACAATGGAATAAAATGAGCATAAAATAGAATGCATGATATACATGTAGTTTGACCCAAGCTATTTTTAGGCCAACTTTACCTCAATTCTAACAAACCAAATAAGGAGTCCCTCAATTTTCAAAATTAATTATACAAATAAATTTCTTACATCAAGAAATTTATTCCACATAAGACACTATACTAACTTACTCTCTCCCTTGGAATACCCATCCCACAACCAATTTCAATATTATTACAACCTTTGGACCAAATCCCCAAATGTTTTGAATCCTTAGAATAGTAATCTCTTATAATATCTCTCTTTGAATGATCTATGAGTGCACACCAATTTAACTACACATGAGTTATACAATAAGATAGGGCGGGGGCCTTGGCTCAGTGGCATTCTTTGAGCCAAACCCTGACCGACAGTCCCACTAGTCGTGGGTTCGAATCCCCCGTCCCCCCTCCCTGGGTGCGTGAGTCTAAAAAAAACAAAAAAATTATACAATAAGAAGCAAGTAACTTAGAGATTAATTAATCCAAAAGTTAAGTGCATGAAGTTGATAAAAAACTTGGAACACATCATAATCAGTTCGTTTCCTTCAGAAAATAATCTGAAGTTCATAACTTGCGGCATAGTATGTTCTTCATAGACATCTATCCTTCTAGCTTCAACGATTAGTTTATTCAAATTTGAGACTTTCCTTTTTCAACCCTAGCAACAACTTCTCCCTCTCAAATAAACAAAGTCAAAACAGAAAGCACAAGTGATGAGTGAATTCTTTCCACATGTTTTTCTAGTAGTTGCCAATTAATGAAGCACGCTATTTTGGTAATAGATGGGATGAATGCAGAATTTGGATAGAGCCAAATAATTAAGACCAGGCCAAACGAGCTCGCGCATGGTTTGGATTAGACTTGGTGCGTAGTTGGACTTATAAGGAATTAAATACTTGGGCTGAATGCTTGTCTAAATTGGGCCCACCATGCACACAGCGTTCAGTAATATTCCCCGCACAATAAAACATATCAAAACACATTTATTTATAATTAACAAATCTTATTTCCATTTCAAAACTAACGGATTTGTCAGTCCGACAAAGGGGAGAGCTAAATATAGGTGTTTCATTGTTAAAGAAAACCCTCATTTGTGGGCAGGCTTAGGTTTGCCTCAAATTGAAGTACGTGAGACACTTTTTGAGGTTGTGTTGTAATGCTTGAGGCATGATTATTGGGGCTTTTCTTGGATAGAAAAAATTGAGTTAGTGGTTTATGAAATGTATTGGTGTTTTTGTTAGTGTAAATTGTTTAGTCAAAAGATAGTTGATGTAGGTGCCAAATAAGTTTAAATTGAACACCTTAAGATTTGTATCTACATAGTAGCTATTCCACAAAGTAAGAAAATAATAACAATAAAAAATATTTATATCCAATTTTCTCTTATCTCTACTACTTTATGTTATTGCTATTTTATGAATTTTTAGATTGAGCATACAATCCTTACTCATACATGAACGGTTTGTGACCAACAAATAAATAGAAAATAGGTGGGTTGATTTTTCAAAAAAGACTACGAGTTTAAAAACTTAATTCTAACTCCCCTTCGAGTGACCATAACATCTAACTCCACTAATCCTAGATAAAAGGAAATTGACAAGGGTGCTAGATTTATAATGACATTTATGTAATAGCTTTGATATGAATTAATTTATCAAACATCCAAATGGGTAAATTTAATAAGAAAGAGATGAAATAATTGTTGGAAAATAGGGTTTTGTTGTGACTGAAAATATTTTCTTGTAAATATCAATTCTAAAATTATGTTTTTCTAAATGTGCAAAAAGAAAAATTATAGGAAGTAAAAGGTGTACAAATTATAATATCAATTAATGATATTATAAAGTAACCGAGTTCCTACATTTCCTTATAAAATATATTCTTAAGGTTTTTTTTGTGACATATATTCAAATATATGTTGATTATTTGAATATATTGTTTATTTAAATATTTCTTTAAGAAATATAAAATATATTTGAATATATTTTATTTTAGGAATATGATACTTGTTTTGATGAAATTGCAGGAACATGAGGGACTTTAACTCTATGTTAATATTAGTTCAAAATCTACATATGCAATACATTATCAATGTATTGATATTGGACCGTGTATTGATATTGGACCATGTATACCTGTTGAATATATTATCACTATACTGGACCCTTGTTGTTGGATTGTGAAAATATAGGTGCAGCCCAAGTTCACGTCATCCCAATCCAGTTCCTTGTTATGGTGTTGTCTCGATCATAATTAAGGTTCCTTGTTACTGTGTCGTCTTGATCAAAATCGAAGCTTCCTTGCTACGCTTGCTAGCTACGACGTCGTCTCACTTAAGGGCACATAAGAGGCACTTACCCTTCGATGAGTTATGCCCTAGCCGTTAGCTGCTTCACTTCTTCCCGATGTTGCCTTCGCTTCTCTCAAGTGCTGAAGCCTCAATGGGAGGAATCTGGAGGAGATGGGCTGTCAAAACGGTTGGATTTCGAATCAGAAGGTTGAAATGAGGCTGATTTGATAGATAGCCTACTATTCCTAATGGGAAGAAGGCTATGGTTCAGGTTTGATTCAAAGAAAAGCCCTAGATCTGCTTCTATTTAAAGGAGATGTGTATGTGAAGGTTTTCTCTTGATGATTTACATATATTTGAAGTGTTCTCTTTGTGAAGAAAATCTACTAAGCTTACTTACCATTTGATTCGAGATTATTCATCATTCAGTAGTTCATAAGCACTCGGTGATATTGGATTATCTAGTTTGATCTTCGATTAAATCTTCAATCATAGCTTGTATAACATTATTTATGTGCTAATTTCACTCATAAACATTTTCTATATATAAATTTTGAGAAAAGTCCGAAACCCTAATTTCTTCAAATTTGGGATTTCGCAATAGGAGCTTTGTATCTTGATATATTTGTTTAAATAGCTCTTCTGATTAGCAATATCCCATAAACTAACACATTATTTGGGGATTTGCTATTGTATATGATCTTTTGATCATTATTTGTATTCGGACTTGATAATTCCTTTGAGAAGGAATTATTTGGATTAGGGAGAACGTATTCTCCTAATTAGGTTGAGTAAAGATGACTTCAATCGGTTGGATTGAAGGAGAAGAGGGTGGATGTAGGACTTTGAGATAGAGTGCTGAACCACAGTGGTAAATTGGGTGTTGATTCTCTTTCTCTCTACTTGCTTAAATAATTCTGTTTGATTAATTATTGTCATATAAATTGCAAAATAGTTTGATTGAATCATTTAAGAAAACCAAAAGTATATTGTTTGGTACAAAAACAATTCAACCCCCCTTCTTGTTAATCCATAAAACCCAACAATAATGACAGTGGAGTCTTAAGTATATTTTGGCAACCTATTTTCTTTTTTCTTTTTCATTGCTATTATCGCACTTGTGTATTGGTTTTATATTTTTCCTTTCTTCGCAAGTTAACAAGTGTATTAAAGAATAATAATACAATAAACAGCAAATCAAAGTGCGTAGGGAAAAAGAAAAAAATAATACACAAGGTTTTTTGTAAGTGATTTGATTCACACAAAATCTACTACATCCCTTCTTAATTCAACTCTACTAAGAAGCTATTTTTTTTCTTCCAATAAGTAAAGACAGAACATTCTCAAATCATTTCAATACAAGACCCATGATTTTACAATACTAATATCTTATAATCCAAGAGATATTGCCTTTATGTTTTATGGGTAACAATCAAATTAACTCTCCCTAGGTTTTGGGAGATGAATGATCTGGTTAATTCTAACATGTTTTAGAAAC
The DNA here is from genome assembly GCA_028551485.1 of Casuarina cunninghamiana. Classification (NCBI taxonomy): domain Eukaryota; kingdom Viridiplantae; phylum Streptophyta; class Magnoliopsida; order Fagales; family Casuarinaceae; genus Casuarina; species Casuarina cunninghamiana. Next base: position 19,334,802 of record CM052370.1, on the reverse strand, counting down.
ACCATACTACCATTGCTTTTGGGATACATTTTTCTGGTTTATGAACTTATTTTATTCTATCTTTTTGGAAAGAGCAAAAATCAGAAAAGTGAATCCCTAAAGAAATGGCCGTATGGTTTTCTACCAAACTATCCGATCCACTGCTCTGTTTGTTGACAAAGATTGAAGTTCCTCCTTCCAAATAAGAAGCAAGCTCCTCTAGAAGTCCATTCCAACTGTTTCTAAGATTCCATTTTCCCGTACATTCCCATGTTCAATTATAAGGGCGCCACGACCACAATGCCTAACCTAACAACCTTACATGAAGGTGCTTTTTGAAAGTCTATTTCGCTATTACTTATTTTCAACATTTTCCTTGTCTTTTTCGTCCCTTTGCCTCCCATGGAGTCGGCATTGCTTGATGGTCTCAAGATCAAGAATCCAATGAACCCAACCTTGTCACCTTAAACGAAACCTATTACTTTTTAGTAGTATTCGAACTATTATTGAACTGCACTTCTATGTATTGGACAAAGGAATGTGTCCAAAACAGTCTTACAAAATTGTCATGCTAACTTATGTGTAGATACATTAATATTTTCCCTACTGTCACGGGATGCAGTGGAAGAAGAGCAAATCAGCACAATGAATTGGTGGTGGACTGAAGGCAATTATACTGAGAAACAAGCAACACATGGGAATTCCTAAAGGGCCTTTTTTGTTTTTAGGAATCTTGTCTAAGTATTTAAAGATATCACTTTTCATTATCTTTATGTTTCAAGATGAATATACAGTTCTAGTATAATATTAAAGTCAAAGTCCTTACTTAATACCTCTATGAATTATGATTAATTCTAGAGGTCATGTTTACGTGGTATCAAATATGATTATACCCAAGTCTCTTGTCCTCATCGTGCAATAGAATGTTAAAGTAGTATGGTGTTGTTCTTCTACACAGTCAAAACAAATTATTAAATATTTCATTTAAATATATAAAAAAAACTTTTTATTGCATTAAAGTCTTAAAATATATATGAATTCTTAATACAACTAAGACTTTGTATAGTTGTCATTCCAAACCTTTTTCTTTTATCCTTTTTGGCCTTCTATTCCTAGAAACAAGGCATTTCTTCTTGATCTTAAGGATTAGTGTTTGTTCTCTTTTAAGAAAATGTAGTATGGTTGTTTCATCATAAGATCAAAATCTATTTGATAAGAAATGATCAAAGTTTCTTAGTCTAACAAGTGTAAGACACAAGCTCTTCCATAAGTAAACTCTATTAGTTCCACATCTATCTTCTCTGTATGTTCCTAAGCTAAAAAACAAGGTCCATCTTGATCAAAATTCATTGCTCGACAATCTTTTTCTCAGTATATCTCAAATTAAATATGTAGGTCCAAACAACACCTTCATAGATATTAGGATATTTCATTCAAGATAATTTTACTTAAAAAGTATGGGGTCATTGTATAATATTATGGAGGAGCTATTCAAAACCTTATTTACTTTTCATTGTCTTAAGGTTTCAAAATAGATAATGATTTATAATATAATATTAAAATTTAAATTCTTCCTTAATACTCCTATAAATTAAGTCCAAGTATAAAATTCACATTCTTTCAACACCACCTATGATTGTACCCAAGTTTGAAACTTACGTGATGAGAGAAGATCTTGGGTACTATGGAGTAATTGTCTCTTATTACTAAATTATTTATTAAAAAATTAGTTAAATTTGAAAAGATAATGTAATTTATCATGATAAGGTTTTAAATTAAATATGAGTTTATAACATTTTTAAGGTGAGGTTTTGCTTAATTGGCATCTCACTCCTTTTTCTTTGTCCTTTTTGAATGTTTGTTCCCATACATTTTACATTTCTTCTTAATATTGAATATCAGAATTTACATTTGAAAAGCAATGATTAAGTCCCCATATTGAAGATCAAAGTTTGTTCACTTGAAGAAAATGCAGTTTAGCTATTCCATCTGAAGATCAGAGTCTGTGTTTGACAAGAAAGCTCCTCTAGTGGTCAACACTAATGGTTCTACAATTATTCTTTCGGTACGTTGCCAAGGTAAATGTCCGTCAATCCAGCTATAAATCTCAATGCCCTGTCGTGCCAACTTAAATCAGCCAACAATTATTTCTCTATACGTTCCAAAACTAAATTTGCATGTCCTATAGAATCAATAGGAGATAAATAAAGCAGCCTTTGTAATAGATGAGGGTGTTTTATTCAAGGAGATTTACCTAAAGACATTTGCGGTCGTTTTTCTCGTATTGGTAAGAAGTTTATTATAAATCTTGTTTAATTTTTAAAAGTTATTACTTTTCATTTCTTAAAAATTTTGAGATGGATGTAAATTTATAACGTATTGTTAGAATTTAAGTTCTTCCTTGACAACCTTATAAATTTATGCTCAAGACTAAAGTCTACATTTATGCAAGATCAACATATTTTAGAAATTGGAAGATGGCCATAAGGAGCAAGCATGAAGAAGCCTAAAATACCAGTGAATGATAAAGGTGTATGCTGGAGGCGCAAAACAAAAAATGTACAATAATGCCCTACCTAGCTCATATGCAATACAATGGATGGGCCTATACAAATGGGTCAAGCCCAAGCCCCATAAACAAATGTATATCAGCCCATAATACACCAATAGCTAATAGCATATGGTTTTATCTAAATCTATAACCCTTACTATAAATGTGTCAAGGAGTGTGAAGTTGTTATTTTAATTTACTAAACAATCTATTTAAAATTTTATTTAAATATAAAAAGACAGCATAATTTGTTACCTTAAAATTTTAAAATAGATAAATTTATAATATTTTTACTCATAAGTTTTTGCATGGTTGGCATCAAACCTTTTTCACTATCCTTCTTGGCCTTTTGTTCCTAGAAACCTAGCATTTCTTCTTGATCTTAAAGGTAAGAGTCTCTTATATTTTCAGAAAATGCAATATACTTGTTCTACCAAAAGATCATATAATGAATTTGCTTGGAAATGATCAAAGTTCCTTGACTAATTCATATAGTGAACTGGTAGTGCTTGTTTGGTAGCAATCCATAATTTCCATATCTTTTTGTCAAGAAAAAAATATGGTGGGCTAGCCAAGGGCAAAAACTTTTTCTAAAGCTTATTTTAAAAGCAACATCACTACAAACCAAAAACTTTAGCCTTGGAACACATTTACTTAAAGTCTTAGATTAGTCCATGTAGATATACATATGAAAAAGGACTAGTCCCTGTGAACTCAATTCCCTTAATGATCATCCTTGCCACCTAAAAAAAAATATATCATGCATGTCCATAATGAAAGTCACATTATGGCTAATATTTGTCCAAATAAATGTAGATGTTAAAAATGGGTGAAACCAGCACAAGAATTAGTAGTGCCTTTGTCTACCATATCTATTGGACTAAATGGGAATCGCAATTCAATAGCAACACATATTTTCCCTAATAATAGAGGAAAGGCATATAGTAGTTGAATTAAGATCTATCATGAAACAAAACTCAAACATAAGCTCTAGCTATATAGTCATAATAGCATTTTAAACAATTACCACACCATTTGCCCTACCCATATAACCAAAAAGAACAAGATTTACAAATTGTGAAGACATCATGGAGTTTGGTGGAGTTTGTTGGATCGGGTCAGGCTAATTCGGAAACAAGCTAGACTAAATGAGTTGTTGGATTGATTGTATGGGCCAAGTAAATGGGTCATGTTGTTGGGCTAGATTGGGTCCATGGAAAATGAGATTGGGTTGAGTAATTAGGTTGGCACAGGCCTAAGTTTACTAAGGTTAGGCCGCTGAGTCGGACCAAAATGTTAGGCTAGATTGGGTCCATGAAAGATGAGTCGGGCTAAGTTACTGGGCCAGCTTTGGCCCTGGGACGTTGGAGTCGGGTTGGATTGTGAGAACGGGTTGGTTTTTGACCTAAACCCATCTAAAGACAGGTTGATCACAAATCGATGGCCAAGAATCATTTTCGCAAATCTACTATGATCTAGGTCGTTTGTGGAAACAAAAACACTACTAGAGTGATCTAAGGTTGTTTTTTTATCATAACCATGTAGAGATCGTGGCCGTTGGTGGTGGCTTGTGTCTGGCATCGTCAGGTTGGGTTGTGAACGTCATAGGTTATGGCGGAAATCCAATGTGTCTTCTTGGGAATTCTTAGATGAGAAGCATATAAGAGTTTTAAGAGATAGTTTGACCAAGTTCGAGGGAGAGCAGAAGCTCCTTAGACGGTTCCCTGGGGATGAAAATTTTGCCTGCCCTTTCATTCCATCGGTGCTTACCATTTAAACAATACTTTCATTGTTCTAGAAAAGAGAACGACCGAAAAAACAAAGATAAAACAATACCACACATGCCTTGTAGGTCTCGTCTCCGAAAATTTTAAAGTGGATAGAATTTGACTATGCCTACTGCCTACCCGAAAGTATTACCCTAAACAGCTTATCGACGAGTGAAAAAAATAACTTGCCAGTTGTTCCTCTGTTATGATGTTAAACCAAAATTCTACCACGTCCCTCTCTACATATGCCTTCTGGAGCCAGCCTAATTGTATTAGTTATTGCTTTAAGATATTTTTTTTTGGGTTTGTTTAGCAGCTAGAAAAGGAAAAAGGTATTAATTCCTGTCGACTATGAATGTGGCTGGGTTTGTTGGAGATACGTATACATATTTAGGAATATATATTTCCCTTTAGCTCCATTATTCTTTCCTTATAGCATTATTTATTTAGGAAACTATTGTTGTGTATAGGAAGATATTTACTCTCTTTATTTTGTGTATAATTCCCTTTTATGGTTTGTTCCTTACATTATAGAAAGACACTCACATGTACAATTCTGTTCAACAAAGTAATATACAAAGTTCCCACATTCTATGTCTTTCTTCCTTCCTCCTTTGTGACATGGTATCAAGAGCCTAATTTTTTTTTTTCTAGCCTCAAGCTTCTGACTTTTTCCTCCTCCCTTTGTGATTATGTCCTCTCCAATTGACCCCGATGCTCCCATTATTGAGGATGTCACCAACTCCTCCACCTCTCTTTCATCCTCTACCCTCCATGGCCTTTCTTTTGGGGTTCTTGATCTCTTCCCTAGTAACCTCCTTTAGGCCCTTCACTTCCCCACTCTGCCCCAACCTGTCTCTTGGGTCCTTTATTATCTTCTTGGCCCTCACCGCTTTACCCTCTCTCAGGCCCTCCCTCTCAACCTTACTCCATCCTTTTTTAGCCCCACCTCCTCTCCCTTCCCTAGCCTATCCACCAACTCTGCCCCGACCCATCCTTCCGTGGGTAGTTTGCCCTCTTCTAGGTCCTCGGGTTTGGGTTTGAATCCCTACTCGTACCCATATTTGGGATTTGGGTCTAATCCTCACCTGAATTCAGCCCCAATTTTTTTGCCCTACTTCGCCACTAGCCGCCTGGAACCTGGTGACCTTCTCTACACTGCCGCCTTCGATGGCCTTAAGTTACGGCTCATCGCCCAACCTATCATCGACGCGGATACTTTCTCTGTTTGGTCCCGCAAGCTGTGCTACGCCCTTGTCACCAAAAACAAGGATGGCTTCCTTGACAACACTATTCCAGTTCCAGCCATCGACCGCTTTGCATGATAGTTGCGCAAGTGTTCCTAATTGGTCTGTACTTGGATTTGGAACACTCTCACCTCGAAGGTCGCCACTGCTCTTCTACTTACCAACGACCTGAAAGTCCTCTGGGATGCTTTCTGTGAGCTCTATGGCTGCCCCAATTGAGTCTGCCTATTCCAAATCGAGCAGAAACTCTCTGAATTAAAGCAAGGGAATCTTGCTATTGCCATCGTCTATAACCACTTCATGGCCTTTTGTCATGAATTCGACCAAACGGTTGAACCCCTCAACGGCCCCGACGACACTCTCCATCAATTCCATTGGCTACAGGAGGAATAACACCTCACTTGTTTCCTTTTGCTCCTAAATGAGTCGTTTTCCTCTTTCCGCTCTCAGATTCTAGCTATGGATCCCTCACCGTCTCTGTGCTGTCTATTTTTTGTTAGGTTTTATGGCTTAACAAGAATGGGGGTTGAATTATTCTTGTACCGAAATATTCTTCTAAAAAATTCTAATCAATTACTTTGGCAATTTATATGATAATATGCAATCAAACAAAAATATTTAATCAAATAGAGAGCAAGAGAATCAACACCCAATTTACCATGGTGGTTCGGCACTCTACCTTAGAGTCCTATGTCCACCCTCTTCTCCTTCAATCCAACCGATTGAAGTCACTTTTACTCAACTTGATTAGGAGAATACGTTTTCCTTAATCCAAATAATTCCTTCTTAAAGGAATTGTTAAGTCCAAATACAAATAATGATCAAAAGATCATATACAATAGCAAATCCCCAAATAATATGTTAGTTTATGGGATATTGCTGATCAGAGGAGCTATTCAAACAAATATATCAAGACACAAAGCTCCTATCACGAAATCCCCAATTTGGAAAATGAGGGTTTCGGATTTTCCTTAAGATTTATGTGCAAAAAATGTTTATAAATGAAATCACCACATAAATAATGTTATACAAGCTATGATTGATGATATTATCAAAGATTAAACCGAATAGTCGAATATCACCGAAAGCTTATGAACCACAGAATGATATATGATCTTGAATCAAATGGTAAGTAAGCTGAGTGGAGTATCTTCACAAAGAGAATGCTTCAAGATAGATGTCAATCATTAAAAGAAAACCTTCACATTCACATCTCCTTATATAGAAGCAGATCTAGGGTTTTCTTTTTGAATCAAACCTGAATTGTAGCCTTCTTCCCGTTAGGAATAGTAGGCTATCCATCAAATCAGCCTCATTTCAACCTTTTGATTCGAAATCCAACCGTTTTGACAGCCCGTCTCCTCCAGATTCATCCCGTTGAAGTTTCAGCGCTTGAGAGAGGCGAAGGCAGTGTTGGGGAGAAAAATGAAGCAGCTAGGGCATGACCCCTCGAAGAATAGGCGACTCTTATACGCCCTTAGTGAGACGACGTTGTAGCCAGCAAGCGTATCAAGGAAGCCTATGATGTGATCAAGACGACACTGTAACAGGAAGCCTCTGATTATGATCAAGATGACACCGTAGCACGAATGGGATCAGGCAGGCTTACGTGAACTTGGGCCACACCTATATTCTCACAGTCCAACAACAAAAGTCCATTATAGTAATAACATATATTCAGCATGTATATCCGGTCCAATATCAATACATTTATAATGTATTGCATATATTGAATTTAAGCAAATATATTGTTCCTACAATTTCACCAATCCAAGTATCATATTCTTAAAATAAAATATATTCAAGTATAATTTATATTTCTTGAAGAATTATTTAAATAATCAATATATTCAAATAATTAACATTTAATTGAATATATGTCACAAAGACTTTAAGAATATATTTTATGAGGAAATGTAGGAACCCGGTTACTTTATATATCATTAATTGATATTATAAATTGTACACCTTTTACTTCCTATAGTTTTTCTTTTTGCATATTTAGAAAAACATAATTTGAGAATTGATATTTACAAGAAAATATTTTCAGTCACAACAAAACTCTATTTTCCAACAATCTCCCCTTTTTGATGATGACAAAATATATTTCAATAGTATTGCACATGTCATCAAATATCAATTATGTTTTTCAAAGAGAACACAAGTTATCATTGCAGCATAGATACAGTTTTATGATCATACGCATGTCTCCTATACATGTGTCTAGCAGATTTCAAAATTTTGTATAGAACATGCAAAAATTGTGGTTTAAACAAGGGTGATATGTATATGTAACCCACATTTTGCACTGATAGTTAGAAATGAGTGTTCAAATGTGCACACTATTCTCTCCCCCTTTTTGTCATAAGCAAAAAGAATGATTATGCAAGTAAGCAGGACAAGATACAGCAAAAAAAAAAAAAAAGAGTAGGCAGCAACGGAATAGAGAAAAGAGTAGGGTACTAACTAGAGGCTGCATGAGTGAAAGTAGAGCCGCTCCCCCTCAAATCGAGTAGTTTGAAGAACAGTGAAAGAATAAAGAGATAGCAGTAATAAACAGTTCAAAGATGTTCAGGAAGTAACATTCCAAGTTCTCATCTAAGAGCATAAAATCTATCCTTCGGTAGAGGTTTGGTTAAGATATCGGCAATTTGCTGATCAGTACTCATAAATTCAAGCACAACATCACCTTTTTGAACATGATCTCGAATGAAATGATGTCTAATTTCTATGTGTTTTGTTTTAGAGTGCTGGATAGGATTCCTAGTGAGATTTATGGCACTTGTGTTATCACATTTTAGTGGAACTCAATGTGATAAGATTCCATAATCCTCTAACTGTTGTTTCATCCATAAGATTTGAGCACAGCTACTAGCAGTAGCAATATATTCGGCTTTAGTAGAAGAGAGAGCTACATAGTTTTGTTTCTTGGAGTGCCAAGAAATAAGCATATTTCCGAGATAGTGACATCCACCACTCATACTCTTCCTATCTAGTTTGCAGCCAGCATAATCAGAGTCACTAAATGCATGCAAATCTAGAGTGGTGCCTCTAGGGTACCAGATTCCTAAGGAAACTGTGTCTCTAAGGTATCTAAATATCCTCTTAATAGCAACTAGATGCAGTTCTTTAGGATTGGATTGATATCTAGCACATAGACACACACTAAACATGATATCCAGTCTAGATGCAGTCAAGTATAGTAAAGAGCCAATCATGCCACGATACAATTTTGTGTCTACACTAATTCCATCTTCATCATTAGATAATGATAAAGAAGTGCTCATTGGTGTGTTCATTGGTTTAGAATCATGCATCTTGTATTTCTTGAGCAATTCATTTGTATATTTGGTTTGACTTATAAAAGTCCATTTGTTGGTTTGTTTGATTTGCAATCCAAGAAAGTATGTTAATTCACCTATCATACTCATTTCAAATTCACTTTGCATGCATGTAGCAAATTCTTCACATAATTTAGAATTAGTAGAACCAAACACGATATCATCAACGTATATTTGAACAATCAAAATTTCTTTTTCTTTGTTCTTTATAAATAGTGTGTTGTCCACTTTTCCTTTTCTGATATCATGATTAATTAAGAATGAACTTAATTTATCATACCAAGCCCGTGGAGCTTATTTCAAACCATATAAAGCTTTTGATAGTTTAAAGACATGGTTTGAGTAAATTGGATCTTCAAATCCGGGAGGTTGTTCAACATATACTTCTTCCTTTATAATGCCATTCAAAAATGCACTTTTGACATCCATTTGGAATAAGGTAAAGTTCATACAGCAAGCAAATGCAAGTAAGATCCGAATAGCTTCTAATCTAGCTACAAGTGCAAATGTTTCATCATAGTCAATCCCTTCTTCTTAACTATATCCTTGTGCCACTAATCTAGCCTTATTTCTAGTGATGGTACCATTTTCATCTAGTTTGTTCCGAAATACCCACTTTGTACCTATGACCGGATGGTGCTTTGGTCTAGGAACTAGATTCCAAATCTTGTTTCTTTCAAACTGATTCAATTCTTCTTGCATAGCAAGAAGCCAATTTTCATCCTTAAGAGCCTCATCTACTTTCTTAGGCTCTACTTGAGATAAAAAGGCTTGATGTTCACATGTGTTGTGAACCCAAGACCGTGTGCTTACTCTAACATTTGGATCACCTATAATGTGGTCGTGATCTACTTCATTCCTAACTCTAAGAAATAAGGGTTCTCTAGTTTTAGACTCCCCCTCAACTTCAGCCCTATTTGGTATGCTTTTGGTTCCACCATTTGCTTCGGTTTCTAGGATGTTTTGGCATTCATCCTCAAACTTAACATGAATTGACTCTTCTACAACTAAAGTGCGTTTGTTAAATATTCTATATGCTTTACTTGTATGAGAGTATCCAAGAAATATTCCTTCATCACTTTTGGAATCAAATTTCCCAAGTGATTCTTTTCCGTAATTCAAGACAAAACATTTACTTCTAAAAATATGAAAATATGAGATGTTTGGTTTTCTTTTAAAGAATAACTCAAAGGGTGTCTTTTCAAAATAGGTCTTATTAAGGCACGGTTTGAAATATAGCAGGCTGTGTTTACAGCTTCTCCCCAAAAGTGTTTTGGAAGATTGTATTCACACATCATGGTTCTAGCCATCTCTTGAAGTGTTCTATTTTTCCTTTCAACAACACCATTTTGTTGTGGTGTTCTAGGAGCTAAAAAGTTGTGTGAAATACCCTCTAAAAAAAAATTTTCAAAAAGTTGGTTTTCAAATTTTCCACCATGATTAGTTCTTATTTTTATAATTGAAAAACCTTTTTCATTTTGAATCATTTTACACAATTCAACAAACTTTTCAAATGCTTCATCTTTCCTAGCAAGCATATATGTCCATGTGAATCTAGAATAGTCATCTATAATAACTAAGACATAATGTTTACCATTCAATGTTGCTATTCTCATAGGACCGAAAAGGTCCATGTGCAGTATTTCTAATGGTCTAGATGTGCTCACCACAAGCTTCAGTTTGAAGCTACTTTGTGTGTGTTTGCCCTTAATGCATGCTTCACATATTCTATCATTGTTGAATTCCAAAGAAGGAAAACCTTTTACTAAATTGTACTTATATAATTTTTCTATCAATCCTAGACCCGAATGTCCTAGCTTTCTATGCCATAACCAAGTATCAATATTTCTATTTAGAACCAAATATGTTTGTTCAACATTCATCTTGCTCAAATCAAGCACATAGATATTGTCTTTCCTTTTTCCAACAATTTTATGGTCAACATACTCAACAAGACAACTTTCTTTTCCAAATTTTATTTTGAATCCTTTATCACACAATTGACTTATGCTAAGTAAGTTAAATTTTAGCTCATCTACAAGCAACACTTCAGATATGAGTAGGGTGTTAGAGTTACCTATTGTTCCCAATCCTCATATTCTTCCTTTGGAGTTATCTCCAAAAGATACTGTACCTCCATTTTTCAACTCAAGCGTTGAGAAGAGCTCCCTCATCCCAGTCATGTGTTGAGAGCATCCGTTGTCCAGAATCCACATGTTCTTGAGCTTTTTGTTCCTTATCCGTCCCCTCATATCCTGCAGAAACAAATTTAATTGTTGGAGTGCTTGGTACCCTTTTTACTTTGGGTCCATGAGTGTTAGTTCAACTTAGATTTTTGTCATTCTTAGGCAGCCAAAGTTTCTTTACTTTGTAAGCCTTTCTAAGTCTTATGGGACATTTATCAAAATCATGACCAAAATAACTGCAGAAAGAGCATTTATTTTTATGCAGCGAAATTGAACATTCTTTTTCCTTAAAGAAATGAGTAAATGATTTTGATTTATCATTCAATTTATACCCTAGTCCCGTTTTTATCATATATACCTCTTTGAAAGCTTAGAATTCTATTTAACATGCAATTACCATTTGTAAATTTCTTTAACAGCAAGTTACTTGCATCAAGTTTTGATTTCAAGTCATAGTTTTCTTTTTCAAGGTCGCGGACTCTATTCTTAAGATTTTCAATACATACATGTGAATCTGCATGTATCTTAGTCTCAAGGGATGCACTGTCACTACAGAAAGTTTCTGCTCCTTTTTGCATGTTCTCATGTTTTCCTTGTTTTTCATATATATCATTCATACAAGCATCATATTTCATGTATGCATTAGCAGAAATAACAATGTCATCATTCAAAGAAATTACGGCATTTTTCTTTTCAGTTTGATCTTTACATGCAGTAAGTTCTGTACTTTGTTTGTCAATAAAATCGATTTTTTGTACAGAAGTCAAATGTTCCTATTTTTCAGATTTATTTTTTGCTTTTAACTTTATGTATTTATCTTTTAATTTATTTGTATATTAAACTAGGTCAGAAAATCCAGTTTCTAATCCAGAATTTATTTGAAGAAACAGTTCAGAATCATTTACCTCATTATTTTCTTCCTCAAGAGTTGTTGTTGCGGTTAGGCATAGGTGTGTAACCTCTTCTTGAGTTTCTTCATCAGATGAGGAGTTCTCATCATCCCAGGCAACAATCATTGCCTTCTTTTTGTTCTTGTTGTTTCTCTTATTGATTGTCGGACAATCAATCTTGATATGTCTTGGTTTCCTGCATTTATGGCACACATTCTCCCTAGGTTCATTTAATTCTTTTCTCCTATTTTGCCCTATGTTTTTTTTTAACCCTCTTCTTAGAAATTTTCTAAATCTTCTAGCTATAAGATCTTCTTTATCATTTTCTGACTCTTCCTCTTCAACCTTTCCAACTTCTACTTTAAGTGCAAGTGATCTCCTATTTTCTTTTTCTTTTTCTCTTCTCAAAGTTGCATTTCATGAGTCTTAAGAGAACCTAGTAGATCATCTAAGGTTAGCACCTCTAGGTCATGAGCTTCTTCTATGGCCATCTTTTTAGGATCCCAACTCTCGGGTAGGGATACTAACATTTTTCTTACCATTTCCTCATTTGTATAGGTTTTTCCTAACAATTTAAGTTTAGAGATGATTTCAGTAAATCTACCAAACATATCACTAATAGTTTTAGAATCTTTCATAACAAATAATTCATAGTCATGTGTAAGCATATTCACTTTAGAAGACTTTACCTTTTTAGTTCCTTCATAAATAACTTCTAACTTATTCCAAATTTCTTTACCGGTGATGCAAGAGGACACTTTGTTAAACTCATGTGCTCTAAGGCCACTATAGATCATATTCATGGACTTAGCATTTAACCTTATTATTTTAGCTTCATTTTTTAACCATTCATCAGTTTCGGGTAATGTAATACCCTTTCTGAAAAACTTGCCAAGCTTCTGGATCTTGGCCTATTATGAAGACTTGCATTAATTGTTTCCAATGCCTAAAGTTAATGCCATCAAACAAGGGAGGTTTATTAAACCTCGTAACAGCTAACTCTTTTTTAGAAGCCATAATATGGATCTACGCTAGGATGTTAGTCCTTTTAATCAAAGAACCTGGCTCTGATACCAATTGTTGGGTTTTATGGCTTAATAAGAAGGGGGGTTGAATTGTTCTTGTACTGAAATATTCTTCTAAAAAATTCTAATCAATTACTTTGGCAATTTATATGATAATATGCAATCAAACAAAAATATTTAATCAAATAGAGAGCAATAGAATCAACACCCAATTTACCACGGTAGTTTGGCACTCTACCTTAGAGTCCTATGTCCACCTTCTTCTCCTTCAATCCAACCGATTGAAATCACCTTTAATCAACTTGATTAGGAGAATACGTTCTCCCTAATCCAAATAATTCCTTCTTAAAGGAATTATTAAGTCTGAATATAAATAATGATCAAAAGATCATATACAATAGCAAATCCCCAAATAATATGTTAGTTTATGGGATATTGCTGATCAGAGGAGCTATTCAAACAAATATATCAAGATACAAAACTCCTATCACGAAATCCCCAATTTGGAGAAATGAGGGTTTCGGATTTTCCTTAAGATTTATGTGCAGAAAATGTTTATAAATGAAATCACCACATAAATAATGTTATACAAGCTATGATTGATGATATTATCAAAGATTAAACCGAATAGTCGAATATCACCGAAAGCTTATAAACCACCGAATGATGTATGATCTTGAATCAAATGGTAAGTAAGCTGAGTGGAGTATCTTCACAAAGAGAATGCTTCAAGATAGATGTGAATCATTAAAAGAAAACCTTCACATGCACATCTCCTTATATAGAAGCAGATCTAGGGTTTTCTTTTTGAATCAAACCTAAACCGTAGCCTTCTTCCCGTTAGGAATAGTAGGCTATCCATCAAATCGGCCTCATTTCAACCTTTTGATTCGAAATCCGACCGTTTTGACAGCCGTCTCCTCCAGATTCACCCCATTGAAGTTTCGGCGCTTGAGAGAGGTGAAGGCAATGTCGGGGAGAAAAATGAAGCAGCTAGGGCATGACCCCTCGAAGAATAGGCGACTCTTATGTGCCCTTGGTGAGACGACATTGTAGCCAGCAAGCATATCAAGGAAGCCTTTGATGTGATCAAGACGACACCGTAACAGGAAGCCTCTAATTATGATCAAGACGACACCATAACAGGAAGCCTCTGATTATGATCAAGATGACACCGTAGCAGGAACGGGATCAGGCAGGCTGACATGAACTTAGGCCGCACCTATATTCTCACAATTTAACACCAAAAGTCCAGTACAGTAATAACATATATTCAGCATGTATATCTGGTCCAATATCAATACATTTACAATGTATTGCATATATTTAATTTAAGCAAATATATTGTTCCTGCAATTTCACCAATCCAAGTATCATATTCTTAAAATAAAATATATTCAAGTATAATTTATATTTCTTGAAGAATTATTTAAATAATCAATATATTCAAATAATCAACATTTAATTGAATATATGTCATAAAGACTTTAAGAATATATTTTATGAGGAAATGTAAGAACCCGGTTACTTTATATATCATTAATTGATATTATAATTGGTACACCTTTTACTTCCTATAGTTTTTCTTTTTACACATTTAGAAAAACATAATTTGAGAATTAATATTTACAAGAAAATATTTTCAATCACAACAAAACCCTATTTTCCAACATTTTTCCTCACTGTCCAAGAAGAAAACCACCGCCTTGCCTCCGCTGAGTATCTCCATGTAGGAGATTCTGTTATTTTGGCTACTCGGGCCACTCTTGCTCAAAAAGCTCTTGTTGGTCGCGGTGGCGACGGAGGGAGTGGAGACAACAGTGGCGGTGGCTATGTGGCAAATATAAGCTCCCTAGGGTTTCATAAGGGAGATGCTTCTATGTCTTCTGGATTAGACGACTCGTATGTCATCGCAGCTACACCTTCATCTGACGGCCTATATTTGATCCCACCTTCTCAGATTGATGTCTCCTAGCATGTTATTAGTGTGCCTATCCACAGAGGATCCGCTAGGCTACGCAGCGCTAATGGGTTGCATTTTTGTCGATCCAACGAGCCCAATAACAGTTTAAACAACCTAAATTCTTCTCGGGCCCGGTCCAATCACTTATTTTGTGACCACTACAAGCAGACCAATCATACTAAAGCTACATGTTAGAAATTGCATGGCAAGCCTAGCAAATCCAACTCCAAGGATATTAATATTTTGACTAATGCTGTTTCTTCTCAAGATAAGCCTAATCAACCTCTCAGTGAAGCCTATCTTTAGTAGATCATTCAAGCTTTCAATCAAATGGACCAACCTGACAAGATTGCTAGTTTTGGAGGTACTTCTTTCTGTTTTATGAGTTCAATTTTACCTTTTGATTGGCTTATTAATTTAGATGCCAGTGACCACATCATTTGTGACCAAATTTTTTTTTTTCAAAAATCCACACTACCCAATCTTCCATGTTTGTGCATTTCCCTACTAGAAACGTCACTTCCATCACCAAAATTGGTGATGTCCAACTTAGCCCTCATTTTATTCTAAAAAATGTTCTTTATGTTCTAGAATTTCAATTTAATCTCATCTCTATTTCCAAAGCTTGTGAAAATAATCATTGTTGAGTTATTTTGGATTCTAATTTTTGTTTCTTTCAAGCCCGTTTGATTGGCAAAATAATGGGCTTGGGTAATGTTTAACAAGGCCTCTATTTTTGGATTTCTATTCCCATAAATTTACACTTAAATTCATGTACTTCTCCTAATATGGGCTCCTTTTGTAATTCAAATTTAAATAATAATATTTTACTTTCTCACCAACGTTTGGGTCATAGTGCTTCTTACCCTCATCCTAAATGTTTGGTTTGCCCCTTGGCAAAACAACCTCGATTTTCCTTCCCTATTAGCTCATCTTGAGCTCCTTCTATTTTCTCCCTCATACACATTGACATTTGGGGGCCTTATCACACACCCCATCGTGACGGGTCCCGCTTCTTCCTCACCCTCGTTGATGATTTTTTGAGAGACACTTGGGTTTTCTTAATGCAATCCAACACCCCAGTCCTTTCTCACCCCATAAGTTTCTTTGCTCTAATTCGAAATCAATCCACACCTCTATCCAATGTGTTTACATTGATAATGCTCGTGGTTTCTTTAATCATTATTATTCCTCCTTTTTTGATCATGACATTCTCCATGAAAGTTCTTGTCCCTACACTCCTTAACAAAATGGTGTTGTAGAGCGCAAGCATTGCCATCTTATTGAGGTTGCTAGAGTCCTAAAATTTCAAGCTTTTATTCTCGAAAATTTTAGGGGCGATTGTGTGATTACTACCACTTACTTGATCAATCAGATGCCTACTCGAGTCCTTCATGGGAAGACACCTTTCAAGCTCCTTTTTGGAAAGACACCAAATATTGGTCATCTCCTAGTTTTTGGTTGCTTATGTTTTGCTACTACTGTGGGCCATCGCAACAAGTTAACACCTCGTGCCACTCATTGCATCTTCATGGGTTATCCTTCCCTTCAAAAAGGCTACCGTATTTATGATCTAGCTACAAGTACCTTTTTTATCAGCCGTGATGTTGTTTTCCATGAAGATGTATTCCCTTTTCAGGAGGTGCCTTCACCAGAGGATGACCCTGTGCCCCTTTAGGTCCTCGACTGTTTCTCCTTGATGATCCAGCTCCATTACCACTACCTGTGGTCCTTCTTAAGCCCCCAACTCCTCCCTTACCTCCTTCAATGGTATTTGTGGGCTCTATACTAGTGCCTTCATCTGGGCCATCCTTTCCACTACAAGCTTCCCCTGCCCTACCCGACTCCTTGGATCCCCCTAATGATTCATTCACTGTTGTTCCTTATGTGCCCCCTCATACAGATGCGGTCTTGGCTCTTCCTCCTAGGCACTCTGGTCGTGCCACTCAACCCCCTACTTGGACCAAGGACTACATTTGTTCTAGCACTAAGCACCTTGGGTCTCACTATCCCATCAGGTTTTATGTTAGCTTTACTTATCTCTCCCTAGACTATCTTTGTTGCATTAGTTGGATTTCTACTGAGCTAGAACCTTCTTCTTACTAGGAGGCCACCATTGACCCCCATTGGCAACAGGCCATGGAGGTTGAACTTCGTGCCTTTGCAAATAATCACACTTGGGATGGTGTTCCTCGACTTGCTTATCGGCGCCTCATTGGTTGCAAGTGGGTCTATAAGATCAAGTACTGAGTTGATGGTTCAGTTGAGCGTTATAAGGCACGTCTTGTTGCTAAAGGCTACACTCATAAAGAATGTTTCGTCTATCAAGATACTTTTTCCCTTATGGCTAAGGCAGACACTATTCTTTCCTTCCTTGCTGTTGCCACTTTTCGTGATTAGCCTTTACATCAAATGGATGTCAATAATGCTTTCCTCCATGGCAATTTAGATGAAGAAATCTACATGGATCTTCCTCCAGGCCTTTGTAAATAGGGGTAGTCTCGTTTGTCGTCTTTGAAAGTCCCTTTATGGTCTCAAACAAGCCTATCGGCAGTGGTATGCTAAATTTACATAAGCCCTTCTCTCAGCGAAGTTTTGCCAATCTCGTCACGACTATGCCCTTTGCACATGACGCCAAGGTACTTCATCTATCTCCTTGCTCATATACGTGGATGATATCTTAATTATAGGAAACGATGCTTCAGCCATTACTCGTTTTAAATCATACCTTCACTCTACCTTTCACATCAAAGACTTAGGGCCACCCAAATACTACCTAGGTATCGAGATTGCTCGTTCAGAAAAAGCATCTATCTTACCAATGCAAATTTGTTTTGGAAATTATTTCTGAAGCGGGGCTATTTGGTTGCAAGCTTGTTGTCATTCCTTTTGAATAGAACTTAAGTCTCACTACACCAAAATTCGATGTGAGAACATTATCACCAAAAACAGAGCAATTACTCAAGGATCCGTCTAAGTATCAACGCTTAGTTGGAAAATTCATCTACCTTACCATGACGAGACCATATATATGTTATGTTGTTCATATTCTCAGTCAATTTGTGCATGCCCCAAAATAGTCCTATATGAATGTAGCTTTAAAAGTTGCAAAATATAAGAAAGGATGCCCAGGTCTTGGATTGCTCCTCTCTAGAGATTGCAACATGGAAATGAAAGGATATTGCGACACCGATTATGCCACGTGTCCTATGAGCCAATGATTAACAATTGGTTTTGCCATAAAGCTAGGGAACTCTCTTCTATCTTGGAAGACCAAGAAACAATCAACCGTATCATTATCCTCTGCTGAATCAGAATATCGTGCTATGGCTAAAACCACATGTGAAATCATTTGGTTGAGGGGCTTACTACGTGACCTTGGAGTATGGATACAGAGTCTTACTTTACTCTTCTGTGACAATGATGCAGCTTTAAAACTCGTAGCAAATCCAATAGTTCATGAGAGAACCAAGCACATTGAAATTGATTGTCACTTTACAAAGGACAAAATTCAGGAAGGTATTATCAAGACACATGAGATTAACACTACGGAGTAACCTATAGACATTTTCACAAAAGCACTCTGTCAACGACAACACACGTATCTATTACGCAAGCTTGGTGTGTTTGACATTTATAAACCGCCAAAACCACCAACTTGAGGGAGAGTATTGGAGATACGTCTACATATTTAGAATATATATTTCCCTTTAGCTCCATTATTCTTTCCTTATAGCATTATTTATTTGGGAAACTATTGTTGTGTATGGGAAGATATTTACTCTCTTTATTTTGTGTATAATTCCCTTTTATGGTTTGTTCCTTACATTATAAAAGGACACTCACATGTACAATTCTATTCCAAAAAGTAATATACAAACTTCCCACATTCTATGTCTTTCTTCCTTCCTCCTTTGTGACATAATCGTATTAGTTATTGCATTAAGATTTTTTTTTTTGGGTTTGTTTACAGCTGGAAAAGGAAAGAGGTATTAATTCTTGTCGACTATGAATGTGGCTGTTAGCTGCATCAGCGCTTTTGTTTTGTTTTTATGGATAAAAGTAGCATATACTTTTTTTGTTTCTGAAGTTCAAGTAGTTCGAGGCCTTTTGATCCAAGACTTTCTTTCTTCTCTTCCAAACCAACTAGAACGTAAAATGACGCTTATTAAACCTCTATGCGCTTTCAAGTACCAAAAGTTAAAAAGTTACCCATTCTTGAAGAACACCACTCTATATAGATAGGACCCTTTGATGCTATTAATTTTGATATTGTTCCTCTTTTCTTTATTCATTTATTTGGGTCTCCGATCACCCATTTTATATTAATTTCCACGTGCAAACTCCTTTAATCAATTACATTGAGAAGCCCCGTGCTAGCGATGGTTTCCGAAGCACTGAACTATATCCGAGTGTTCTCTTCCATCATCATGCGAATGAATGATTCTCTCCTGCTCGCTTTTATTTGTTCACAGGGCCAATTCTCAGTTTCTTAAATAGGCGCCAAATGGTTATGTGTTAAATATCCAAATGCTCAAGCTTACTACCTAGGTCTAACTGATTAAAGAATTTGTGCAAAATCACAATGACAGCATGCCTTTCCGCTCCGAACACTAGCTAGGACCGATGACAAAACACCTTCCTCGAGATTATGTTTGTTGATTTGACCATCAAAATACTTCCGCGTTTTGACACTCCATACAGCCACTTTCTCTGGACGTGCAAATGAATAGCATTCTTATCCTAATCTTAGTGTTCAGGCGACACCCCTCCTATGTATAATGGACTAGGTTTTAGTAACAATTACTACACATTCATGCACTTGCAGTAGAACATCATCTAGATTTAGAAGTTGAGGGACAACAGGAAAAGAGTACATTAGTATTGCTCTCAACTCAACATCCCACATCTTTAGTTTTCTCAATGGTGCTAGATGACTACCGTATTTGAAAGGGACAAACTACATTTGAACCCATGTCCCAACCATAAATAAGATCCTACGAGAAAGTATACATACAACAAGCATAGCCCGAAGGAATCATGTGAATGGTGTGGCTGGGTTGGGGTTTAAAGCCTGGGTATCCTCCTCGTCTGTACATGTGTGAAGCTTTGTTGTTATAATTTTTAGCTCAAAAAATACAACCACACAGTAATCAGCATACCACAAACACCATTAGACCCAGCCGCTAGGATGTACACTAGACCACGTTTGGATAAGTCGAAGCATAAATTGAACCATTTACGTCAGGTTTTAGGTGGGACAGAAGATGCTGTACATCTGGACGTAAACTTTCAGATGCTTTCCCGCAGAGAGCCAATACATCTGGACGAGGCTTACTATTGGCTTGAACAGGCCCTCCCTGCCCTTCATAATGGATAACATGATGGCTGGGAAATACATTGGTTATACAATATGTAAGTACTCTGAGGGCAATAGAAGCAACGAAATATCAAAATTGCTCTGCAGGTAATCTTTGATGCAAAAAAGCTAAAACTCACAGGAAGTCGACGAGATCCGCTATCTCTGATGCTTCAATGGGATTTGATGGCTGTGAATTCCTCCCAAAGACATCAACCATCATGCCTAAGAGTAATGAAAGATACATTTCATAAGACTTAAACACGGATATTAAGATCTCTCCAATTTATTCAAATACACATCCATTGATTATAATAGGTCATCTACCAAGTCCACACAAAGCAACACAAGATTTCAGTACTGATACAAAATATGTGGTTGAACAAAGGTGAATTTACTGCTTGGAAATCCTCGTAAGAATTTGAAATACTCGATTGATAAAAAAAATGAGACTCTAAACAAATCTGGATACTAAATGTTATGAAATCTTCAACCAATGTGTTATTACAATCTTAACTATTAAAATTACAAAGAAATCATAACAGAGCAAAGAATTGGACTAAGTTGCAATGTTGTACTTCGTCCATTTTGATTAATGCTGTATTTTGAAAAGCCAGCAATTACATATGGGTAGATTCTCATTCTATATTTTCTCATGTAGTGATTCCATGACCTCATACCAGACTAGTAGTTCTGCATTGAGTTTTTCAATGAGTTGCTAGAACACCTTCCGTTACTGTTTCATCTTAATTCTTTCAATCCTTCTGTTTATTGTAACATGGGGAAGTGTCACTGGAAATATTAACTTTTACATGGAAGGCCTTGGTCCAATTGATTAGGCTTATAGGATAACTGGTTATCCAACGTGGCATAATATAAAGGGCAACGTTGTACTTCAACTTCTAAACTAATGATGTACCCAAAGGAGTTGGCCTCTTTGAGTGGCAGCTTCTTTGTGTCCAAACTATTTTTCGGGTCACAAATCCATAATAGTCTCACACTCACAGGCTACTAATCCTTCCATTTATTAACTAGCTTTGGTCCAATCATCTCTAAGCAAGAGGGAGGCAAACAGTAAGGGCCAGATGAATTTAATATCTTAATTAATTTGGCAGAGAAGGTTTTCCATGAGATTTGTAGAAAAAATAATGAAATTTTAACAAAGACGGCTAGTAAACCATCCATGTTCTGCAATGCAAACAGGCAATGAAGAAAAGATATTGTGTGTTTGATTCAAAATTACAGAAATTAATGTGTTCATGAGAACTTTGGAATAATATTATATCATGAGAAAGCCCTGTTATATAATTTGGTCATGTGAGAGGAAAATAGTGACTCCATTGCTAAGGATAGTGTTTATGAAACCACAGGAAAGGACAGTGAAAAAAGAAGGTACTCCGGAATTCAATACAAGGCATGATGGCCAAATATAGCAGCTAAGTTGATATTAGTATGACTGGCATGCCGGACTGCCAAAGCATGTCGTGAGACAAATATATGAAACAACGCCCTTCAGCATTTGCATATGTAAGTTGCTAAACTAAGAAAAACTCACTTACTGTCTTGGTTTTTTTCTCATTTTAGCGACAACTACTAATCTCGATTCTTAATTAGGTAAAACAAGGTAATAACAGAGGCTGATGAATTGAAATAAGAGAGCCCATAAGCACTTGGAACTAATCCCTCACGCCTAAATTCTCATGACCAAGGCCCTGTTCATTTTTCTTATGGCACAAAATTTCGTCACCAGTACTATTCTTCACTCCCATATCATAAGATGACCTCCCACGTAAGTAGAAAACTCAGATACACAATTTGGTGGAACTCAAGGCTGACAGACCAAATCTGTTAAGGTTTCCACTATTCCATACTTCTGCTTTTCATATAACACCTTGGCAATGCTAACCTGCATACTCAAAATGATTGAATTAGGAAAGGATACATACTGTCCAGTCATACTCAACGTATAACCAAGTTTATATACTGCACAGAGAAAGCTATCAGTCTGCCAAGCAGTCTTTGGAATCTTCCTGAATACTTTAAAGAAATGCAAATCCATCACCCAATTATGGATAGAACTTTATAGGTGGCATGCGTCCCCACATGCCAATCTCCTAGAGAATTCAGCATCACCGATTATTCAGAGACGAATATCCCAATGAGCTTTGTGTTAGGGAAAAACCAAGATTAGAAACCAGAGATGGGATGCTGAATGCAGGGAAATATTCAGTGACTAGCATAACTATACCAATGTCAAGTGCTTCACAGGAAACCCGGAAAAGTTTAGGAGTAACTTAGATGCAAGGCACTGAAATGGGGGGGAAAATAAAAAAGAGGCTGTTGGAATCTGTTTAGAATTTACATTAAGCTAAATTAAATCTAGAAAACCACCTTCTGGAAAAGCACCAGCCCCAAATTGCTAGTTAACGGCTCAGGGAGCTACTGCAAAGGATTCTCAATATAGACAAAGCAAACTTTCTTTTCTTCAATTTATGATTAAATGAACTAAACAACTAATTCAGAAATCCATCACAGACAAAAGTGACTAAAGCATAAGGCATTAAATTAGAACTTTGGTCAGATAAACTAGTGGCAGGATACCAAAATCCAGGAGGCTCGGACCTTAGTATCTCTCAAATTTTAGTTTTAACAACTA
This sequence comes from Casuarina cunninghamiana, assembly GCA_028551485.1. Classification (NCBI taxonomy): domain Eukaryota; kingdom Viridiplantae; phylum Streptophyta; class Magnoliopsida; order Fagales; family Casuarinaceae; genus Casuarina; species Casuarina cunninghamiana. Next base: position 19,311,836 of record CM052370.1, on the reverse strand, counting down.
AAGAAGACAGGAGCAAGAATTCCACATTGGTTGATTAATTTTAATTAAGAAAATAAATAGAAAGAAGACATAGTAGAGGGATTACTCAGTGGAGCATTAAGACATTCAGTTTTTGTGCCCACAATATGAAGAAAGCTTTCAAACAGAAATTGGGAACGAATCAGTATCTTTGTACCTTATTGAAGAGGGTGTGTGCGTTGGCAAGTCTGGGAAGCAATGGGCCCATTATACGAAATGCTATTCTGAACATTGCAACTGATGTCACCGGCCTGAGATTCTTAATAATAATGTGGGTTCCTTCCAGCCATTCCTGCGGGAGGTTACTGAAAAAGGAATGAAGAAGGGCAACTATATTACCTAGCAAAGAAAGAGCAGGGTAAGACCTCCAGCCAGGACCAGACAAGTTGAAGGATCAGATTAGTAGATGCATGAGATTAACAAAAAGGGGCAAAAAAAGAAAAGAAAAGAAAGAAAAGGCTTGAAGGCAGACATTGCCTTTAATATTCACATCAACATGCAGAAATTATCCAGATCACCACTAAAGTTGTTAATTAGCTTTTTAAATAGCTTATATTCATCTATGCAATATTCTCTACAAATTTGCTAAATGATTCTATGCAAAGGAACCCACGTCGGATATTGACTGATTATTAGGAGTTTAGCCTATTTTTGCATCTTCTTAGACAATTTTACTTTAGCTGTTCCCTTGGATGCTGTTTATGTGTTTAGTAATCCTGAACCAAAGATTCACATCTTGTTATTGTAGAATGGATGTTTAAAGTGAGATGAGAAACAACTAGCCAATTACAGGTAATAAGGTGGGGAGCCAAAACCATAGGTACTTAGTGAAGATATTTGTGAAATTGACTCGAAGGCCCTAATTGGACTTTGAATTCAAAAACTTCAGTTCCTTGAGTCTTTATTCAATCCAATCAGTAATTACAAAACCAAACACAAAAAAGTCGATCTCATTCTTTCAGCAAAAGCTCTTAAATGATTGAAGATTATTATACAACCCACCAAAAATAAAAGAAGCTAGAGCACTAGTATCACCCAGATTGTTAAAAACCAAGCTAAAAATAAGTAAACAGAACCTATTGATCATTAGCACTTGAGCCTGAGTGGGCCCAACCCCTATTTATGTTTCTACCACTTAAGATTTGGAAGAGAACAGCGGATAAACAAAGGTTGAAAAATGTTAGGATTATATAAGTACAACAAAGGAGTTGAGCAACTATAAATAGAAGACAAGATCATTAACCCACAATGGGTTGATTAGCCCCACGACCCCATCTTGAAGTGGACCCAAAAATCAACCATATTCAGTTTACTCTAACATTTGGATATGTTTCCATAAAGCAAAGGCTTTTGTAGAAGTGAGTGGTTCAAACTTTATTACTAGATTTTCTGACATAGTTTTTTGTTTTCTGCCTTTTTCTTAAGTACCCATTATGAGTAACACTAAAGCAGGCAATTGCCCCAAAAAGGAAAAAGAAAAAAAAGGAGCATATCATAGGTAAGCGGCACTAAAGAAATAAATTAAAATATCACAAAGAAGATATCCCTTTTTGTGGGCAATCATACAACAATGTGATTAACATCATGTGCAAACCCACCACATAGCATGAGAAGGACAGTGGCTATGTCAATTGTTCTTAGAAGCAAACTAGCTACATCATTGACAGGAATATATATTCCTTCAAAAGCTTCCAATTATCATAAACTATCTAATGTCAACAACCACCTGGGGACCAAGACAAAACTATCAGCGCCCATCGCAGATTCTTCCTTTGAACAGTAAAACTTAAGAAACCAAATCAGTTATTGTATTTCAATAATTATATCTATGTTATGGTCTATGTCTTGAAAGAAAAAATGCAAAACAAATAAGTAAATGACACTCAGCCCCACATTTACCCGTATATATAAACGCATTGTTTACCTGAACATCAGATAAAAATAAAGAAGCCATCACAATTTCTGGATATCCAAAGGCACCATAATAGAACGTCAGTCACTAAGAGTTGTCGTAAATGGATACCATACTGAAATATCCGACTGGCATTGTCCTGTTGTCACTAATATGTTTATACCTATTGCCTAATGGAAATCACTGAAGCCTTACTCTCTAATTGTGAGTTTAATGTTATTAATACCCAGTTTGTACAACGTTAGAATATTAGGTGAAAAACCTGGGTACTTATCAGAAAATAATCAGAAAATAGCCATCATAGTTTAAAGCATACCAATGGCTGTTGAGGTATTATCTTGCGCAGCCCAATTCGGGTCCAATAAAGCATACCCAACAGCAGAGTCTAGTTCACCCAGGGACCTTTTCCCATCAGTGAGCCACCAACTTTCTTTTATAATACGGGATGCCTCCATATAAAGCTGTAAATGAAAATCAGGAGGTAGCTGAGCAAGTAGGAGGCCACAAGCTTGGATGAATAAGCAAGACAGTAGTTGGCATGTATAACCACTTCGAGCAACAATGTTGGAGGTATTTATTCCCGGAACTGAAGAAGTTGATCTGCTTGCACTCAAGGAATCTGTGCTCCCTCCTGAGGGGGACGCTGGCAACACATAACCTTGCCCAACACCATTTGGAGCTCCACTCAGACCATTGCTGGATTGGATTAGCGTTGGCTGTATGTTGACAACTAACTGGACCAATGAACGACACAGTCAAATGCAGAAAAAACAAGAAAGGACGTAACAGTGCTACTTAGAAACGAGCCAATTACAATTGCCATTACACCCTACTATGTTACAGCCCTGGTTAGTGCTTCGCTGGCAAGCTAGACCACTTAAAATCCCCGTATCCTTTCCCTATGACTAAACATGTGCTAAACACAAAAATAAAGGTCATTGCAATTAGAAAAACAGTGTGATAAATAGATTTTCTGGACATGTTGCACCAACAATGTCGAATTCTTCAACAATACTTGCAGCAGAAGATAATATAATAATTAGCATACCAGAACCAAAATACCTTTTTATCTATGATGAAAGAAGTTTTTCCAGCTGATTCTAAAACACTAAGTATGACTCTATTGAGTCTTAATTTTGTGGTCTTAACCGCACTATTAACTAACACATACTCCAAGTCAAAATTTTAAGTGCTATACGTGAACAAGGGTATTTAAACCATTCACTATTTATGAATTATTTAATGCCCGTAATAGGTCAAATAACCCTCAGTTACAGTCCTGTCCTAGTCTTGGACAAGTAAATAGCAAATTATTGAATCTTTTCAGTGGTGTGTGACGGACTCAAGCTTGCCATCCGCACAAGACAAGGCACTGAGATCACCATATTCAATTTCTCTCCCATGGTTGGTCACAGGAAGCTTATTTTTTACCCATCTAAGAAAAGGGTATTCTATCTCAAGCTGAAGCCTTCTGGACCTCCACATATTAACGTGGACTTCATGATCTTGGCTACGCAGGTAACACCTAGTAATTGGTCAAACAAAAGGGAGGGTGGTGCATCAATTTTTCAGCATTTAACTGTGGTTGAAGTGCTTCAAAAACCCTCAAGCCCGAGAAAAGTAATGCAAAGAACATAGATCTTCATAGAAAATATGAGAAGAGTGCGGAAGACCCTCTTAACAAAGTATTAATGACCCTATGTATAAATTCACTCCTTTCTAGTTTTAATTCATCATGGGCATTTGCTTGTTCACTATCAACGCGGATGGGGGTGTACTAAAGTTACTCCTAAAGAGTTAGGATAGTCCGAAGATCTTTGAAATTGCCAAAAAACAAAAAAGTGAGTTATCAACTTTCTAAAGCAGTAACCCAAACCATTCTTTCTCAGAAGCAAATACATAATGGTATGAGAGAGTTGACTATTGAGACGAAATAGAATCATAAACCGATCATGTGGGTAAAGTTAGTTCAATTACTAAAGTTTATTTTGATTACCAAGCTTAGAATTACTTTGTACCGCTTGATATCATCTTATACACACTTCATTGTGCTAGTTAAAATGAACAGATGTCACCTGTCCTTCCATGAGAGATGATTTCCAAGAGTCTTCTGCAACTCAACTCGCTGGAACATTCCGGAGAAACCCCAGTGCTCTGGGGGTCCACAATTCATAAGATACAAGTTCATTCTTTGTTGAAGCTCTTGCCTCTCCGCTAAATTAATCTGCAAAAAATGATAGACCATAAGCAAAACAATTGAAATATATACACTAGTATCAGCAAAAGTAATGTGCTTATTTTATAAAGAATAAGAATCTTTCCTACAACCATTATTGAAAAGTTGCTTCAGGTCAAACAATGTCTAGAAGTCCAGAAACAAACAAAAATCAAACATACCTCCACAAAAAGTACCATATTAGAATCCGAAAGTTAGCAAAGGTCAAAAGATCGTAGCATTAAAAGGTATAAGATAAATAGCTCATATTGGTAAAAAAATTATATTATATTTATGAGTTGTATTCTTATTTCTTATTCTATCAGTCATATGCTAAAGCATACCTTTTGCTATAATATCTTTCTATAGCTACTATCACTAATATGCAAGAGGGAGGAGATTCCTTCTGCGTTTCCTTCGTAAGGCTACCACTCTTTTTCTTGCTTTCTCATTATCATCCTTTTTTCTCCATCTCTTCTTCTTCCATATTGGCAATAAATCAACTTAATATCAAGAACTGATGACCTCACAAAATAAGTATAGGAAGCCTCATCGCCAGGATTGATATTAGGGTTATGCCCCAAAAACAAATTAGAACTTGATTATATTTAGGTTATATTATACGTTAAGAATTATGTTCTTAAGCTATATTATATGTTATTTAGGCACGTTAAGTACATCTAATGCACAAAAGACCCAAATCAAAGACAAGACAAGCCTCTGTCTAAAGAATCATTACACTAGGATTTAGACCAAGCTAGTCTAATAAATAGCCTTCTACATGGCACGCCTTAAGGGTGTGCCTAACACTAACAATAATTCAGAAAAACAGCTTAAGGACACAAGTAACCTCACCTCTACACGTTAACCCAAGGTGGTCCCTTAGAGGACTCAAAAGATAATCAAAAGTTGGGAGAATCATAACAGGTGCCCCCGTTTGAGTTAGACCTTGTCCTCAAGGTCTAGATTAGGGTAACGTTGATGCAACATAGGGAGGTTTTCCCAAGTCGCCTCTTCCTTGGGTAAGCCTTGCCATTTGACCAATATCTCAGGTACTTGATGTTGCTTTCTGCTGCCCAATATTTCCTCCGGAATCGCAGTCGGGGTACCATCCTTATTCGACCCTTTAGGAAGTTTAGCCAACACTTCCTTAGTATGGCCAAAATATCTTCTTAATTAAGAAACATGGAACACAAGATAGATGCGTGCTATATCCGATAGTTGCAAACGGTAAGCGACCTTCCTAACTTTAGCTAGAATCTTGAATGGCCCATAAAAATGGGGAGATAACTTAAGTGATTTCCGTAGGGACATAGAGACTTGCCTATATGGTTGTAACTTGAGTAGGACACCATCTCCTACGACAAACTCGACCTTTTGGTGCTTTTTGTCATAGGCGTGCTTCATGCGCTGTTGAGCTGCTACCAAGTGAGCATGCAAACTTTTTAAGATCTCATCTCTCTGGCACAAGTCACTATCAAGAAGTTCTAAAGTAGTGGTGCCCAGGACATACAAGAGTAAGGTTGGAGGAACTCTTCCATATACTGCCTCAAATAGAGTCATGCCCATGTTGTTGTTTACGCTGGTGTTATGGCAAAACTCAGCCCATGCTAGCCATTTCATCAACTCTTTAGGCTTCCCATCAACACAGCACCGTAGATACATTTCTATTGATTTGTTCACTACTTCAGTTTGTCCATCTGTCTGGGGATGGTATGCGGTGCTATAGTTGAAACTGGTGCCTTGTAAACGGAAGAGTTCTGCCCAAAAAGCACTGGTAAAAATTGATCCCCTGTCGCACACAATGCTACGAGGAAGCCTATAGAATTTGAAGATTTCATTTAAGAAAACCCGAGCAACTGAAGATGCGGTGTAAGGATGTGATAATGGTAAGAAACGGGCATATTTGTATAGTCTATCAACTACCACTAAAAGGGAATTTTTACCTTTAGAGGATGGAAAACCATCCACAAAATCCATGGAAATCTCAGTCCAAATATGGGTGGGAATCAGTAGAGGTTGGAGAAGGCCAGTGGGAGATTGATTTGTTGCCTTTTGCTATTGGCAAATTCGACAGCATTTGATATACTCTCTTAAGCTATCTCCCATCCCTTTCCAATAAAACACTAACCGCAACCATTTATTGGACTTGAAGTATCCCTCATGGGTGCTGCCATGAATTTCCTTTAAGATTGAAGGAATTAGCTCAGATTGAAGGGATAAGAAAATTCTTTTTTTGAAGAACAGAATGCCCGATTTATATTCCCATGGCCCCACTATTTCACTTTGTTGTACACAGGTCACTAGGTGCTCGAGCTTCTTTAGCATTTCCTCTTTGATCAGCTCTACCCATAAGGGTATAGGAATAGAGATTGCCTAACAAGAAGCCACATTTGCCTCTATGGTCTCCTTAGAGTCATAAGGAGGACTGATGTCTGGTTCTGCCTCTTCCATGTGATGGCCTTTAATGTTCGACATCAACCCCTTGTTGCATAATAACATCATGTGGGCTATTTTGGAATTGACGACAGTTGAGCCAGCACCTATTGACTTTTCCACACTCTTGCTTCCACCTTGCGAACCCACCTCGTCCCCTCTTTCTAACTTCTCGGTTTGAGGGAATAAGAGTAGGGGCCCGTTATTTCCTTCATTAACACCTTCGTGACACCGAGAGAAAGAACCAACCACCTTGTTTTCCCTTCCGGGCTTATACTCAATATAGAAGTCAAACCCAATAAGCTTAGCTAGCCACCTTTGCTGGCTTAGGGTGGTGATGCGTTGGTGCCAGAGATGCTTCAATGCTTGCTGGTATGTGCACATTACAAATTTCCTTCCTAGCAAGTAGTGCAGCCACTTTTGGACTGCCAGAATAAGAGCTTACATCTCCCGATCGTAAGTAGAAAGGAACATGTTTTGCCCCGACAATGCCTTGCTAAAAAAGGTGATAGGTCTTTGGTTTTGGGACAAAACTCCTCCCATTCCCGTGTTTAAAGCATCACATTCAATACAGAAAGGTTGAGAGAAATTAGGCAAGCAAAGCACCAAGGTTTAGGTCATGACCCGTTTAAGCATTTCAAAGGCAGACTCGGCTTCCTCATTCCAATCAAACCCTCCTTTTTTCAACAAGTTAGTCAGGGGTTGGGCTAGCGCCCCATAATGCCGGACAAAACACCGATAGTATCCCGTCAAGCCTAGGAAGCCTTGAAAAGCCTTTAATGTCATTGGCTTAGGCTAATCCAAGATAACCCGAATTTTGTCTTGCTCCACACTAACCCTTTCTTTACTAACAACATGCCCCAGAAACCTAAGGCTTTCCTTCCCAAATTCACACTTAGATTGCTTAGCCAGCAACCATTGACTCCGTAGGACCCTTAAGACCTCCCGAACATGTTGCAAGTGCTCTTTCGAAGTCCTACTAAATATCAATATGTCATTAAAAAATACTAAGACAAACTTACGAAGGAAAGTTTTAAAGACTTCATTCATGAAGGATTGGAAGGTGGTGGGGGCGTTGGAGAGGCCAAATGGCATTACTAGCCATTCATAGTGACCGTCATGTGTCTTAAATGCAAATTTGTGCACATCGGCAGGTGCTACCCATATTTGATGGTAACCTGAGCAGAGGTTGAGCTTAGAAAACACTATTGCACCATGTAGCTCATCTAACAACTCATCTATGTTGGGGATTGGAAAGCTGTTCTTGATTTTCTGTTAATTCAGTGCTCGATAGTCAACACACATCCACCAAGAATGGTCATTCTTTCGGACTAAGATAACTGGAGAGGAAAAGGCACTTTCACTACTTTGGATGACTCCCGAGTCTAAAAGTTCTTTGACAATATTCTCAATTTCTACCTTCTGATAATAAGGATAGCAATATGGCCTCCTACCACTGGTTGCCCTTCATTCTTGAAAGAGATTCGGTGCTCATGTGCATGTTAGGGAGGTAGCCCTTGGGGCTTGGCAAACACATCAAGGTATTCTTGAACCAGATTCTGCAACGAGCACTCCTGAGTGGCAGTTTCTGCCACCCTATCCATTTTTGGCTTATCCACTAACAAGACTCGTAAAACAATCCCTAAACTGGGCTTCCTCAACTCCTTGGCCATTTCTTCTCCTTTAATCAACTTGTTGGCAGGACGAGCAACACCTAAAAGGGTCACCTTGTAGCCTTTACGGGCAAACTTCATGGTAAGACTAGGAAAGTCCCACAATATCGGACCAAGGGAGTAGAACCAGTGCACTCCCAACACAGCTTCCATCCCTTGCATGGCCAATAATATGAAATCAACCTTAAACTTGTTACCTTGTAGATGTACCTCATGGCTTATGCAAGCTCCCGAGCTAGTAATAAAATCTCCATTCGCTACGTGCACTTGGAATGACCTAGCATCGGTCGGCTTTATGCCTAAACTTTTGGCCACTTGGACATGGATAAAGTTATGTATGGATTCAGTGTACATGAGGAATTGTACCTTCTACTCTGCTACATCAATACTGCCATCTACCTTTATTGTTTGAGGACTGTGTATCTCGTAAATAGCATTAAGTGAAATGCTCGAAATCTCTTCTTAGTTGCCACTAGCTCAGCTTCTAACTCATTTAGGACCCCCTTATTTGCTTCCTCCTCCTTAAGTGACAATCCCTCTAAGAAGAAAAGTTTTTTGCAACCATGGCCCAGGCTGAAACGATCATCACCGTTGAAACAGAGCCCTTTTAGCTCTTTGTTCTGATATCTCAACAGCTAAGAGTTTTTTTATGGGTCGAGAAGGACTTGTAGTTGTGCTTGTAGGAATGGATGGCAGCACTTGGAGTGACTGGGCCCTGCGAGTAACTATAGGAAAAGCATTTTGTAGTACCATCAAGGCTTGCCTGAAGCCTTTAAGCTTGGCTTCATGGATTTTGGCCATCCCAACAGCAGCCGATAGCATCGTAGGTCTCGCAATATGCACATCCCCACTTATTTCATCTTTCAATCCTGAAATGAAGCAACTGAGTTTCTGTTTTTCTAACATACGCTTGGATCTAAGAACTAGATGGGTGAACTCTTTCTAGTATTCTTCTACGGTCCCCTTTTTTTGCAACTTAGAGAGATCACTAAAATAGTCAGTGAACCCATTAGGACCATTGTGTGAAAGAATATGTAGGATTGGTATCTCACTCAATACGCAGTGGAATGAAACGAGATTTGTTTCTAACATAAACTAGACAAGACAAGGAAGAGATCTGGGCAAGAAACACGAAATTTCACTAAGTAGGGAGAAAGTTACAAGCTATCAAAGTGGACACAAAAAACAATACTCTGTTTTTCAGTTTCTGCAGAAACTGGTTTTCTTTAAAGGACTTATCTCTTTCTCACTTGCTCTCTCATCCGGTTTCTAACACAAACCTCTAATATATAAACATACTAATTCATCTTCAAGAGATTTCCAGGTTGTTCCATGGTCTTTTTTGTGTAGAAAACATCAATCCAAGACAACTAAGAGTTTGCTGTCAAAAACTGTTGAAAAAAGCTGCTGCTGCCTTTGTTGACTCCAAGTTTCAATATTTGCTGCTGTAACTCCGACTTTCAATCTTCTTTTGATAAGGATGAATTACCAACATACTCCTCCTCCATCCTTATCATACCGAGCAAGTTTCTGAACTTCTCAAAATCTCTAACTTGAAGAGGTTTTGTGAACACATCTGCTAGTTGTTCACCACTTCTGCAGAAAACTAATTTGATTGTTCCTTTCTCCACCTGTTCTTGAATAAAATGATACCTTAATTCAATATGCTTACTCTTTCCATGACTAACGGGGTTCTTGGCTAAAGCAAGAGCTAATTTACTATCAACATACACCACGGTTGCTTCATTTTGTTTGAAATTCAGCTCCTCCAACAAGTTTCTTAACCACACAGTTTGACAGACAGCTTCAGATGCAGCAACATATTTAGCTTCACAAGTAGATAATGTCACAATTTGTTGCTTCTTTGAACTCCATGAAAAAACACTTGAACTCACATCAAATCCATATCCAAAAGTGCTCTTCCTTCCATTTAAATCTCTTGCAAAATCAGAGTCAGAAAAACCTTCAAACTTCACCTCTCTTCCTTTCAAGTATAGCAATCCATAATCCAATATCCCTTTCACATATCTCATGATTCTTTTCACTACCTTCATGTGTATTTCACTTGGTTCTTCCATAAACCTACTGACCAAACCAACACTAAATATTATATCAGGTCGAGTGTAGGTTAAATACCTCAAACATCCCACCATACTCTTGAAACAATAAGCATCAATTGGCTTGCTTTCAGAATCCTTTTTCAGCCTATGATTCTTCTCAATGGGTGTAGCAATTGGTTTAGAGTTCTCCATTCTAAACCTCTTAAGAACATCTCTTGCATACTTCTTTTGGGATATAAAAATCCTCTCATCTTTTTGCAGCACCTCCATTCCTAGAAAATAAGCCATCTCACCAAGATCTGTCATTTCAAACTCTTTATGCATAACAGCCCGAAATTCATCAAACAAGCTTGGATTATTGCCTGTAAAGATCATATCATCTACATACAGACACACCACAACCATATCTCCATTCTTCTTAACCTTTGTATAGAGAGAGTATTCATAAGGACTCTTCTTAAAACCATTACTTTGCAAGTAACTATCAATTCTTGCATTCCAACATCTTGGTGCTTGTTTCAAACCATATAAAGCTTTCTTCAACTTATAAACCTTATTTTCTTGCTCTTTTCTTTCATAACCACGTGGCTGCTCAACATAAACTTCTTCTTCCAAGTATCCATTTAGAAAGGCTGACTTAACATCCATTTGATGTACTTTCCATCCCTTAGCAACAGCTATAGCTAGAATGAGTCTTATTGTATCAATCCTAGCCACTGGTGCATCTTCATAGTCAATTCCATATTTTTGCTTGTAACCCTTGGCCACCAACCTAGCTTTGTACTTTCTCAACTTCTCCAGCTTGATTGGTTTTGGTTTTATACACCCATTTCAATCCAATAGCACTATGACCTTTAGGCAATTCAACAAGCTTCCAAGTGTCATTCTTCTCTATTGCTGCTAACTCTTCTTCCATAGCTTTTCTCCAATGCTTCTCCTCTACAGCCTCTTCAAAGCTTCTAGGATCACATGCAGCCATCAAACAAAACATGGAATACTCACTCAGCTCAATTGGAACTGAGTCTCCATAGATATCATCTATACTTCTCAATCTTGTAGATGATGCTGTTGAATCTGTTGGACTGCTTCTATCACAACTTGTTTCACCTTCTGAGCTATCTGATCTTGACTCATTTCTTACCCCAGCATCCTCAACACCTTCTCCTCTATCTTCATTCACAAAATCTTCATAAAACATGCCCTTTTGACTCTTCTCTTCTTCACTCCAATTCCAACTTGTATTCTCATCAAATTCTACATCTCTAGAAACTATAAGTTTCTTCTCTATTGGATTGTACAACCTATAGCCCTTTGTTCTCTCATCATACCCCACAAAAATATACTTAACTCCTCTATCATCTAGCTTTTTTCTCCCTTGATCAACTACTCTTCCATAAGCCACACAACCAAACACTTTCAAATGACTAACTCCTGGTTTCCTTCCAGTCTATGCCTCATTTGGGGTTCTGTTCTTCACACTTTTGGCAGGGCTTTGGTTTAGGAGATAAATAGCACATCTTACTGCTTCTCCCCAATAACGTTTAGGCAAATTCATCCCTCTAAGCATACTCCTCACAAGATCTAAAATAGTTCTATTTTTCCTTTCAGCAATTCCATTTTGCTGTAGGGTGTAGGCTGCTGTAAATTGGTGTCTAATACCTTCTTTTTTGCAAAAATTTTCAAATTCTCTTGATGTATACTCTCCTCCTCTATCTAATCTCAGAACCTTAATCTTCTCTCCACTTTCTTTCTCTACTAAAGCCTTAAATTCCTTAAACTTCTCAAACGTGCCAGATTTTTTTTCTAAGGAGGTACACCCATGACTTTCTACTGAAATCATCAATGAATGTCACATAATATCGATTTCCTCCCAATGATTCAATATCAAAAGGTCCTGCCAAATCAGTATGAACAAGTTGAAGGGGTTTTTGAGCCCTCCAAGACTTTCCAACTTCAAACTTTTTCCTAGTCATCTTTCCTTTCACACAAGATTCACATAACTCCTTTGGTTTGTCTATTTTTGGTAGTCCTCTCACCATATCTTTTCTGGACAAGACACTTAAACCTTCAAATCCTAAATGACCATATCTTAGATGCCACAACCAACAATCATCTTTCACAACAGATTTAAGACACCTCATAAACTCAATTTTTAGATTTAGAGCAAACAATCTATTTTTCTGCATCCTTGATTTGACTATAAGCTCTCCATATTGATTCCTTACAAACATGACACCATCTTTCATACTAATCACATACCCCTTTTTCAATAGCTGACCTAAACTTAAGAGATTAGTTTTAAGGGCTGGAACATAGTAAACATCTTTAATAAAACTTTGTTTACCTTCTTGAGTTGTGAGAGCTATATCACTTAAGCCTTCAACCTTAATTTTGGTTGAATCTCCAAAAGCAACATCACATGTAAACCTCAAATTTAGCCTACAGAACAACTCCTTTTTACCACACATATGGTTGCTTGCACCGGTATCTAAATACCAAATATTTTTAGCCCCATCTATTGTACCTTCCTTAACAGCCAGCAAAACCGATTTTTCATCACCTTCTCCTTCTTCCTTCTTCTTTTCAACATGATAGTTTCTGTCATCCCTTCTTGGCTCCACTCTACAATCTCTAGCCATGTGACCAAATCTTTGACACTTAAAGCATTGAACTCTCCCATTCCTTGAATTAAACCTACCTCTAAAGCTTCCCCTAGCACCACGGGTTGAATTATTTTGATGGTATTGATTTTCTGCTCTAGAGAAGGTTTTCCTTGCTCACTCCTCCTATTGCTATAGTTATTCTGTGCACCTCTTCCTCCTTGTCTTCCTCCTCTTCCATAACTATTTCTCCCTCTAGACCATGAGTTTCCTCCTCTATTTCTCCCTTGACTACTTTCTGCACTATCTCTCATTTCTAGCTTACTTTGGAAAGCATGTTCTAGTTTTTGCCTCCTCTCTTTCTTTTGCCTTATCTTAATCTCATGTGCATGCGAGGTTCCTAAAACATCATCTAATGACAGCTTTGGATAATCTTTAGATTCTTCTATGACAGCCACAATAAAATCAAAATCATCCACCAAAGTTCTCAACAATTTTTCAATCACCTTTCTCTCATCTACCTGCTCATCACATCTTTGCATTTCATTCACTACATCCTGAATTCTACACACATAGCTATCAATGGTTTCATTCTCTAACATTTCTAATAGCTCAAAATCACGTCCAAGAGATTGAAGCTTTACCTGTTTTGATTTTGCCTCTCCTTGGAACATCTTTCTAAGGCTGTACCATGCGGCTTTTGATGTAGGTAGTGCAGAAATCTTCTTGAACAACTTGTTGTCCACGCCTTGCATGATCACAAGAAAGGCTTTCTGATCCTTTTGCCTATTCTCCTCCAAGGTAGCTCTCCTGGCATCTAACAGGACTTCCTCAGCTCTCCTTGTTGTAGGTGCTTCATAACCTTCTTCAACAAATTTTGGCAAGCCATGAGAACCAAGTATGATTCTCATTTGCATGCTCCAATCACCATAATTTGTTTCATTTAGAAAGGGAGTCTTGTAATGGATCGAATCTGACATCTTTGAAGGCTTGGGGGTTTTAGAAAACCGGTTGATTTCTAAGGAACCTCGAAGGGAACAATAAAACAGATTCTGCAGAAAGTTTCTGCAGAAATTCTGGGTAACAGCGTGGCTCTGATACCACTTTGTAGGATCGATATCTCACTCAATAAGCAGCGGAATGAAACGAGATTTGTTTAGAAAATAAACTAGACAAGACAAGGAAGAGATCTGGGCAAGAAACACGAAATTTCACTAAGTAGGGAGAAAGTTACAAGCTATCAAAGTGGACACAAAAAACAATAATCTGTTTTTCAGTTTCTGCAGAAACTGGTTTTCTCTAAGGGACTTATCTCTTTCTCACTTGCTCTCTCATCCGGTTTCTAACACAAACCTCTAATATATAGACATACTAATTCATCTTCAAGAGATTTCCAGGTTGTTCCATGGTCTTTTTTGTGTAGAAAACCTCAATCCAAGACAGCTAAGAGTTTGCTGTCAAAAAATGTTGAAAAAAGCTGCTACTGCCTTTGTTGACTCCAAGTTTCAATATTTGCTGCTGTAACTCCGACTTTCAATCTTCTTTTGATAAGGATGGATTACCAACAGAATATCCTCCATCATGAAGGACCAAGTCACTACCTCTTGTCCTCGTTGATCACGAAGTATGCAGAACCAAATTTGGGCTTCTCCGAAAGGGTTCCAAGATGCCAAATGAACCTTGTCAACTTTAGTAGTGTTATGGAACTCAAAATAATGCTCTGCTCGGCAAATCCACTCTGTTGGGTCGCTCTCCCCATCATATGTAGGGAATTCAGTCTTCATCTTGGCCTCTAGAGGTTCTCCTGTAGGCTCCTCAGATTGGTTGAATCGACTTTTACTTCCTCTACTGTTAGTAGAATCTAAGCCATCATTGATTCCTTTACTAACACGTTCAATCTTGGCATCCAATGCAGCAAACATCTGCTGCATGGAATGTTGCATGGATTCGTTGAGCTCATGAAAATGTTGATCCATGTCAGTTGGGTTTGTAGATGATTCACCCATCCTTTCGTGTCCCGGCAATGGAACTAGTTTGTTACGTTGCCGCATAACTCCTCTAGTAACTAGTCAATTAATGGGTTGATCACCCAGAAAATAATCGACGTATCTTTTATTGGATCACCCTATGGTGACCAACTAAGAGAAAAAGACTATGATTTGTTCGAGGAAACCAACCTTCACACAAGTTTTGGGAAATTTCAGCTTGCTCCATTCTGTTGGTAATCCATCCTTATCAAAAGAAGATTGAAAGTCGGAGTTGCAGCAGCAAATATTGAAACTTGGAGTCAACAAAGGCAGCAGCAGCTTTTTCCAACAGTTTTTGACAGCAAACTCTTAGCTGTTTTGGATTGATGTTTTCTACACGAAAAAGACCATGGAACAACCTGGAAATCTCCAGAAGATGAATTAGTATGTCTATATATTAGAGGTTTGTGTTAGAAATCGTAAGTGAGAGCAAGAGAGCAAGAGAGAACTCCTAGAGAGAAAACCAGTTTCTGCAGAAACTAAAAACAGAGTATTTGTTTTTGTGTCAACTTTGATAGCTTGTAACTTTCTCTCTACTAAATGAAATTTCATGTTTCTTGCCCAGATCTCTTCCTTGTCTTGTCTAGTTTATGCTTGAAACAAATTTCGTTTTATTCTGCTGCGTATTGAGTGAGATACCGATCCAACACATTCTTGGTGCATTCCCGTTTAAGTATACAACAAGGTGTCTTTTCCCCATGCAAGGGCTTGAGTGCACGTAGCAATGACAAGACAAGCCTCTGTCTAAAGCATCATTACAATAGGCTGTCTAATACATCATTACACTAGGATTCAGACCAGGCTAGTCTAACAAATAACCCTCTACATGGCACGCCTTAAGAGCGTGCCTGACACTAACAACAATTCAAAAAAACAACTTAAGGACACAAGTAACCTCATTCCTACACGCTAACCCGAGGTGGTCCCTTAGAGAACTCAAAAGATAATCAAAAGTTAGGAGGATCATAACAATCGAATGACCAACAACACTTAGAATGCACTGTTATAACAATAGAATGCAGTGCTATAACAAATAAAGCCATAGCAAAAGTTGTATGTCTGTAATGGGTGTCCATGTTGAAGTTCCAACTGAATATGATGAAGTAGCACATCCACCATTGTATAGATATTACCCGTAACTTCTTCTGGGGAAACTTCTCTCAAGACACGAGCCTGAGCTCCATCAAGGGAAGAAATTATTACTCTTAAATTGTATCTTACTACCAAGAAACAAAGTACTATTCAAATAATTGGATAATATCTGTACCAAATTTGCGATGTTTATGTTCTCTGGTGCCCATGCATCAGTATGCAAGCACCAGCACAAATATATCGCCAATTCTGGGGAAAACTATGACTGATGTACGTTGTAACATAAGTAGGATCAACCGATGGTGAAAGGAGCTGTGTGCATTGGTTGATCACAGTTGTTTCTACCTGCACAATGAGTGAACATCGTGACACAAGTAGAATTCTTGATCTAATAAAAAATAAATACTTTGAAAACAAAACCAAATATATTCCTCAAGGTTGTCCCACAAGTTAGGAGTTAATTGCTTCACAAGCACACCTATGTGCAGATCCAATACTGACTACATAAATAAATGATAGGAAAGAAGGATGAAATTAGTGAAGTAGTATTTCAGAACCAAAAGTCAAGGGAAACAATAACATCAATTGATAAAGCTTATCATTGACCTATCTACTAGCATGATGCCAAACATTAAACTCTGAATAAATTCAGGGTAACCTTAATGAAGACATCAAGGATTCCAATTTGAGATATTATGGAGAAAAATCAGTTCAAAGAACCACAAATTGTGAAGCTAGTACTACATATACTAGTGGCATCATCAGCTACAGGTCCAAAAGGGTTGCGATCTCACACAACAGGTGATGTCACTACTCATGATGTGAGAAGGGGCATTCTTTTTATAGGTTAGTAAAGGCCAATCATTCTAGTCACCACTGATATCTCTCCCTTCATCAAAGACGGAAGCACTGAACTTATATTGTAATAGCCTAATCAAGCAAAAATTTCTTTAAGGGGAGGGCCTTAATAATTTCAGGCAGAATATATCTACACGAAGCGAAATTCTTCATGTTTATATCAGCAATTCAGGATAAGAATAATAAAAGTAAGAACCATAGTCATAATCCTAAATATGTCTCCCCAGATTCTCTTCATTATCTTTCCCCACCAAATCCCGTAAAGCTTCCTTAATATGATCTCATGACAACGATGTCAAGTTGAATCCAGACAATTTCGCCACAACCAATAGAAGAAAACTTGGACAAGCAGAACAAGAAACTTATTAGTAAAAAAATGTATGCCAGAAATTATGAGAAAACAAATCGACAATAATGGACCTGCTGCCATGTCTGAATTTCCAGGCTTCTTTTATCCATTCGCGGCATTAAGGCATCACGGAGCACAGCAGGAAAGTGGCGCATTTTGTTCTCTGACCACGTATGTTGGCTAGTTGCCAGTATCTTCTCTACCATAGTCTGCAGATAAAGGAGATGATCGGCATCGGCAATTCCACGTGTTTTGATGGTGATGGCAAGAGTTATTATGGTTATCCGATTCAAAGTTTCCGTGAATTCAGTTGGAGCCTTGAAGAAGAAATACAATGGAAAATAAAAGATAATCAACTTTTAGTTTAATCCACCAGGGGAAAACAAGCCTAGAGAGAGGAAGGGAGAGAGAGCAGCAGCACCAGTAGCAGAAAGAGAGATTTTGGGACACAGGAAACCAAATGAAGAAGAAGAAGACAGAGAGAGAGACCGAGAGAAAGCGAGAGAGGGAGAGAGAGACTGGAGATCGCAGTATCCACCTTCCCTTCCCTTTTCACGGGGAAAAAGTCCCTCAGCGACAAAATAAGATTCATGCACAAGTTTTCAGCCAATCTAAATACACGATGATCTCCACGTTTCACTTCGAGTGTAGATATTATTTTGTGACATCATACATCAAAGCCTTGCTTTTTTCTTGGTACCTGCAACAAAGAGAATATGTCAAATAGAAAAACCAACTTGCAGTAAATTCAGATTCTATCCAAGGATCTCAAGTCCAGGGACTCAAGAAAGAGGTAAAGTTTTGGAATGCAAAGATAAACAAATACAAGGTAAATTGATTTAGAACATTTCACTTCACAATATGGACCCAGTAAGTGATCACCTGTATAATGGAAGCAAACGGTAGTTCAAAATTTCGAGCACCAAAAGAGTTACCCATGCTTGCTCAATAATGACGGATTCCTTTGCGCCAAGTGCTGCTGTAAGTGATAGTTATTTGATATGTTATCCAGCATAAAAAGGGAAAAAAATATGGAAGTTAACCCACCCACCCTCCCCCTTTTCCATTAAAAGAAATGGAAACACATGAAAATGGACTTAAAAAATAAGTGCAATCACGACTCATCTCAGTCATTATAGGGCTCAAATACGTTTTACAGAAAGGTAAGAAAGAGAGAGAGAAAGAGAGAAGAGATAAAGAAATGTGACTAAACTTTTGGTTAAGTTCTAAAGCAAACAGCAGAATCCATTTTTTCAACAGTGAGCAGCTATACAGCCAGGGCTCCAAGGGAAACAGAATGTAATCTGTGGACAAAGCTCCTCAGCTAATAGGGTGGAATCAAAAGTAATAGGCCAATAATCTATTGGAACAAACGACATCTCCTTTCCCATTAAACAAGGGTGGCGTAGGTCACATGTTCAGTCTTGTAGGTGTCTTACTTGCATTCACTTATTAAAATATCACTCCCCACAATAACAATCAAGATCCAAATTTGAGGTTCAACGACGACTTGGAAAGACTCTTGAAGTGTTGGTTGTGTGGAGAGAGAGAAGAATAATGGGGTTCTTTTAGACTAATTGCTGATACATGCTAAAGATCTTCAAGGGCCTAACTATAAATTTATCCTTTCACACAGGAGACATTTAAATATGAGATAACAGCTAGGCTGTGGCAGAACTTTAAGGGGTTAAAGTAGGCAATTGAGAGAGAATTCCTGCCTTCAAAAAAGTGGAAGGCAGCCAAGATGACGTAGCCCACTGTTACCTTTAGACCAGGAAAACATGGGAGAATAATCCCCTCTGTAGACATTATACAAATTAGAATAATAGCATAAGCAAGAGAAAAAGGTCGGGGGAGGAGGAGGAGAAGAAAGAAATAGAAGGAAAAGGTAATTACACTGGAGTGTGAACGAAATAATGAGTGAGGTGCAAGAAGCAGCAATCTAGTATACGTTTCAACCATTGCGATGCTCGGAACGATTTGCATTAAGATATTAAATATTAATGTCTAAATAAAGTTCCAAAATTTCTACAGATCTCATGGAACCACATACCGCTAACAAAACAAAAAAGTAAAAAAAAGAACCAGCAAAAATGTTGTGATTCAGTTATATAAGAGGAAACCAGTGCAGTGAAAGGAATACTTAGTCCGTACTTCACACAATGTAAGTTACAATCAAAGTTGAACAAAATGCTTAGTTTTAGGTTAACAAAAGGCCTGTTTTTAGTTGTCCGTGGCCGGGACAAGTAAAGGTCCTTCTCGATGGAGGCCTGTTATATTTCACTTCTTTTTTCATCTTCTGGAAGTTCAAAGTTTTTTTTTTTTTTCGTTTTTCTTTTTTGACATTTTCGCTAATGGATTTAACTTTGCGACAGCCGCTCGAAAGTGTAAACGTTGCAAAAGAATCGCTTAAGATATATGAATGTCAGTCGCATTAGTTCCTTTTTTATGATTTAAAAGATGTCGAATTTTTTTTTCCCTACTATAATCTGCTATGGAATGTGTCGACGCGCTTACTCGCATGGCTCCTCGTTATTGCAAAATGGGTCTACCTTATATGCCAGCATATTGTAAATTGAAAAAAAAATAAAAATGAGAACATGATGTAGTACTTGAAGAATTGTGGATAAAGATGTTCTTGGTGCAAAGTATATCAAAGGACAGATAGATAGAACTTAAAACAAGTTATTGATCTCGCTTGTTCTTTTCTGATTCTGAAAGTCATAGATTCCTTTTGGATATTAATAGGGTTTTCTAGAACATAAACAAATATGCACCCTTCTTGAGCTGCTCATTTTTATTATAGATGGCAATGAGTTTCTTGTATGATGTTTTGAATATTTGTAGCCTCCTTGATATTCGTTGAAAACTCAAATCTATTTGACATTGTAGCCCATACCAACATTCTTTATCAAAAATTTCAAGAGAGTCATACCGAATAAGGTCATTCTCTTGGATCATTCTAAGAAGCCTTGGCATGTTGAACTTGAGGAAACTAATGATAGCTTGTTTTTTAGTAATGGTTGGCAAGGCTTTGCCACATATCACTTGTTGAAATGTGAAGACTTTTTGCTTTTTAGATACTTAAGAAATTCAAGATTTGAAGTCAAAGTGGATGGAAATACTTCACATGGTCAAGATTCTAAAGTAGAAGAGTATAGATAGAGGCATGAGCAAATAGTGCAAGATAACCATCAGCATTCACCAAAAAAGGACCCACACCATATACCTATAATTGAAAACTTGGATGAGGAAGAAATTGAATTGGAAACTACACATCCTTAAAAATTACTTGCCCAAGAAAAAAAGGCATTGGAGAATAGGTTCTAAAAAGAATGAAGAGGCAAGCTGTGAGTTATACTTAATACCTACTATTTACAATTACTTGCATTTCTTACATTCTTTGTTTAGATAACATGACTATTCATTATGGATTTAAAACGTTGTATGCTTATAGGCTCATATAAAATCTCTCGTCAATGTAAATCACAACATCTCAAATAAAACGAGATGCCAAAAGATTCTTATTTTGTTGCACCAAAGAATCCATATTTTGTGCTAGTCATTTCAGACTATTCAAAGTATTACTCTTGTATTTTTTTAGGGTTTTTTTTTCATACATTGTTATTTAGTTATCTATTATGTAAACTAGAAGTTTTTGTTATATGAAGAAAGGAGAGTGTGTAATATTTTTTAGATTTTTCATGATATATTTTGAGAGTGATGATAACGATTGATTGCAAAGTGGCACTATGGTGATGTATGTTTGCTCTTGTTCTACCTCTTAGGTACTTCTTTTAGATATTCAAAGTGTTTGAGAAGATCCTTCAGATTTTGAATGTTAGATGTTATATAGTATTTAACTTTAATTTTAACTTTAATTTTAACTTTAACTTTTATCCTTTGTGAGACCTATTGGACTTTTTAGGTAAGCTTTGTCATGCTTAGCACTGAGGGAAGTTAAATTTAGAGCATCTTTTAGTTTTAGTCTCAATTTAGTGCAATGGAAAGAGTGCTAGATATGATTTGAACATCAATGACTAGTCCTAGAAGATCTATGATTAGGAAAGACAAGAACTAGTATTTTCCTTTTCTAAGATGAGCATGAATCTTTTTTTGTTTTTTTGTTTTTTTTTTGTTTTGTTATGGGTATCCCTGCAATAATACTTTACAGTTTACCAAAACAGCCAAACTTTCTTATTCTTCTTTTTTTTTTTTTTTTGGATAAGTGGCTATACCATAATTGGTCTCTTGCTATTGTGTGTTAAGAGATGTTAGGGAACATATTTTTTGTAAATGTTAGAAAGAAGAGGTTTTTCATATATTATTTTCTGGTTGCAATACTGTCCTCAAGCAGTGTTACGCCCATTGAACATCAAATTGATGTCAAACGTGGTCATTCATAATCAAACTGGAAATAAGTGGGCGGTGAGAATGAACTTTCCTAATAAGAGCAGAATCTATTTTGGAAAAGGGTGGTATGCTTTCATCAACAAGAACAATGTAAAAGTGGGAGATCAATGCGTGTTTGAGCTTGTCCTTAGAAGAGAAAATATATGTGATGAAGTGCATGTGCAAATTCTCTGCAGGAATGCAAGAGTAAAGAACCCTTCCCAACATCGGCATTAAAAAAATTGTTGAAGGTATTGAGGTTTTTTTGATGGACAACTCTATTTCGTTGTTTGTTATTTTGTGAAGTAAATACAGTATCTCATGACTTCAAGTAAGGACTGTAAGGAGCTCACTCTTATGCAATCTACATATATCTTTTGTAATTGATGCTTTGTCCTTTTTGTAGCAAACTATTTGTTGTACTTAAGCATGTGTAGTTTTCTAGTTGTTTGTAAAAGTAGGTGTTAACAGTGGGGTGCATGTCATTTGCTTTCTCTAGTTTATATGTGGTAGGAAAACTTAAGGTGACGTTTGATATGTTGAATCAGTTTGTAAGCTTTGTATCCATCTATGAAGCTAAGGATCATTAAGTTCAATCGTCTTCTTCATTTGCTGCCTTTGCTATCCCTATTTTACGCCTCCTCTATATTATAATGGGGCTTTTAGTTCATTAAAACTTAACGAGTACAACCTGCAACCGGAGGGGAAAAAGAAAAATCCTCGAGACTTTTTTGTTATTTCTTTATATCGGAGACAACACTCTAGCCTGTACAATTGTTGTTTTGATGTGCTTGTAATGGTAATATCAGTATTAGCAGGTGCAAGAACAAACGTCTCCCTCAGTAACTATATCACCCTCCTCAGATCCTGCCTGCATGACTCCTTCCCCTCCCATAATCACGAAAATGGAAAGGCCTGGGACCGCTGGAAAAGCTGTTGGTGCCCCCCTGGGGAAGGATGCTACGAGTCAATCTCAAATTCATCCAAAGGTGACGGGTACCTTCTTACATATTCATTCACTGGAACTCCTTGAAGGATTTCTGGTAAGCCCTGCACCAAAAAGGATGTCGTTTTTTATTCAAGAATTGGTCCTACCATTTAGTCATGTATGTTTTTTTGGTTAGGTCTTCTGGTGAGCTGGAAAAAATTACAGTAACGTAATGTCTTTCCTTGTGGGTAACAACAGTGAAGGTGTAGTTCATGCGACATAAATTTCACTCTTTTTAAAAGTGGGACCAACATATACGTCCAAATACATAATTGAGTGCATGTGAGGATGCTGCAGGTCTATAAAAACATTGGTTGGTTCGATGCCGTGCGAGGAACAAGATTCTTGATGGCTGGACTGAAATGAGTCCAAAAGCAGGGACCTCAAAATGCTTGTGGATAAATTGCATGATGAACTCCATATAAAAGTTGGCCAAAGGAAATAACTGGTACCAATAGATCGAATACAACATCCAATCCAAACTTGATCGCACTTGCAAGAGATTACTATCTGCTTGTATGTGAGCATAGAACAAAGCGTTTCGGCATCTTTGGCCTTGGGAGTGAGGCCAGCCCGCACAAAATTGTCTGAAGGTGCCATGCATTCACCAAGTATAAACGCATGGCGTTCATTTGCACCAAGATATAATGCTTCACCAGGACTAAGCTTCAAATGATTAAAAAAGAAGGCCGATATGCCACCATTGTCACTAGGATATTGCTTTTCTAACCACAAACCAGCGGTTGTTCTCCGTTGACTGCCTCACCTGATGCAAACGAAAAAACAAAGGTTTGCAACTCGTCGACAAGAACATGAGAGGGGGTTGGGTAAATGCATAAGTTTCACGCCACCATAAAATACAGCTGGTTTACAATACTAATTATTAAATTTTTGTAGAAACCTTAATTTGGTTCATGTCCTCTCAATGCCTTTCTCCCTTACAAATACCAAATTGATCAGAGACCATAGGCAATCATATCTAGTGCGCCGAAAATTGAAGTTTCTTCATATAAGTTGGTGAAGTTTGAAGATTCACAAGCCACTAACGATAGATCTATTTAAGAATTGGCTTTTTGGCACAAATGAATTAGGTCCGTAGAGTATAGTGGATTGAACAGAGGGTTCACAAAAATGTATAACCATAGAACATGGAATGGTTTTTGAACATATAGCTTTACTTAAAGAGGACACAAACACTCTTTATCTCCACCTATACATATGACAAACTCAAACTAACTTGCGATTTGAAATTTAATTGATTCTCTATTAGTAGCATATATTTTTTGGGCCACTAGTACCCACAATCATTTTTTTACTAAGGAGAGTAACTCTTTTAACACTTTTTTAATGGTCATATTTTGTAAGGCATCAAATTTAACGAGTTTTGATGCACGGTACTTTTCTTGTCATATGCAAAAGGCAATGGGTATCTTCTAAGAGGCCAAGTGTAATGACCAAATAACTCTATGGCATAAGAGCATAAAACACTTGAGGAAAAATCTTACGTACACCCAGAAAAAAGTTGAAAGTTGGTTATGAGTGAAATTTTCCAACCCACCTGGCTTTCTAATTGCAAGCGACTTTTCTTCTTTGGGATTACTTCTATTATTGTTTTCTTTACTAGGCAACATGAGTTGGGTGAAAGTTGATCATAAAATAGATTTTGCTTTTTCCTCCTTTTGCTTATTGAGGCTTAAGATTTGGTTTGCATTTACATGGCCAACTAGTTCCACAATCTAATGAATATTAAGAATGACACCCTTGAGTTCTTGCAAAGACAAAATTAAATTAAATTAACTTAAAGTAAATTATAACGAGCTCAAGAATCATCAAATATGTTTGTAAGCATAGGATACAAGGAAGTTCTAGAAACAAAAAATGAGAAGAAAGTTATAGATCCAATAGAGGAGTATTCTATTGTTTATTGTTGAAGTGAATAAGACATCATCAAATCTGCTGCATAGACCCTACATAAAAGTGTTAATCCTTCTTTTATCCAGGCTTCTTTAGAATTTCATGCTATGAAATGCAAGAAACTATCCCCAGGATGTTAGGACCCAAGTTGTACACGAAGAATGCAATTATGGAACACAAGGAATTCCCATGAAAGAATACCTCCTTTACTGACGCAATTCAATCCAAGATAACAAGCAGCAAAAGCCTACAATCCAAAATCAACCATAACAATGAATAGTAATCAAACTAACAACATTTCAAACTACAGAGCTAGTGTTGAACTATTCTTATGGAAGCTATTAAAACACTAGGGCCAAGGCTAAGGAGACTACTAAGATAATATAAAGCATGCCTCTTTTGAAGGCTAAGAATGCCTTATATAAACATGTAACCCTAATTACCCAAAGTCATTGGAGTGGGCCTCTTTCTTAAATTACTAACAGGCCAAACCTGATCCTAACGTAGAATGATACGTATAAACATTTACCAAAGAGTCAAAATCCCGCATTATACATAACTTTTTCTCAGAAGGGCATAAACTCAACCATAAATTCACCAATACAATGAAAATGCATTAAACACAAGTTTTCACAACCATGAACGTTCAAAGCGGTAGCTTGAACAAAAACGAGAGATCACAACCTCAATTTTCTGCAATCGGATTAGGGTTCTCCGAGAGCCAGGACTTCAACCTCACATCCTCTGACCCAACTGACACCCACTGTCGTCGCTGGATCTCATATCCCTTCTCGTTCAGTATAGAATAAAAGAAATTTCGTTTGGTTCAACGGGAGTCCGGCTTGAACTTGATGACTCCATGGCACTTCCGTCACGTCAAGAAAGCCATGAGTTATACGCCATGTTTGAGCAGTAGAATTGACAAGCTCAAATGAAGTTGACAGTATCAAAAAACCATTTTAGAGGAATTTCTGGTGAGAATTGGAGTCAGAATGAACTAGGCATTTGTACCCTTTTTCTTTTGCTTTCCGATGCAACAGTTTGTAGCGTAAAAGATTCTTCCGGTGAGTCTTTTTGTATTTTGTGTCTTCTTTTCTATTTTATTTTCTGCAATTTTTTCGTCTTGTACTCTTCAATTCATAATAATGTTAGATTGGCACTGGAAACACAAAGAGTGGTTATTGCTAGCAAAGTTCTCGGTTTTGGTTGATAGTGAGATTCAGATACTGCTTGAGCTAGGTACTGGGTTGGCTATAGTGAGTTATCGTTGATCGTGAGGGTAAGTGTCCGAAGTCCACCAATGTTAGTTTTTCTTCCAGTTGAAACTAGAACCATCTTAGGCTATCTAACCAATCCCATCTCAGTCTTGAATTGGCACCCTTTTACAGAATTCTTCCACCTATTGTTGGATCTCTCTTGTGCATACTTCGTCAGTATTGCTAAAGGCTTAGGTAGTCAATTTAAAATCTCCAGAAAGGCGAGTTTGCACTTCACAAACGTTCAATTATTTGAAAAGTGTTGTCCCCGAAATGCACTTCAGATAATTGTTTGGCAAAATTTTGGAATTTTCTTTTTATGTTTTCAAAGAAATAAACACTGAAAATATAACACACATATTTCTTAAGGCCTAGAGATTGATATTCTTATTAATTAGAAACAAATAAAAGAAGTGAGAACTGAAATTCAAAAAGAGTTGTTCATGTGACTACTTCTACTTAGTTGGAGTGGTTGTGTTGCCATCTCTAAGTTGCTAGGGTAATCATATGACAACCTTAATTTAGTTGGGGTGATTGTGTTGTCATTTTTGTAGTTTGTTGGAGATGATCGTGTAACCATTTCTCTTATCTTTTATTGCCTTTTTGTTGTATTTTTGGAAGTGATAAATTAACATTCTTATTCTAGAGAAAAGAAATGCCCCTTTTTTTAAATAATCCTATAGAAATGTGTGGGATGTTTTCTTAAAAGTGTTGTGTTTTCTACTTTTAATAAGTGAGCTTTATTTTACTCCTTAAAATGTTAATTGTTTGCTAAAAATTATGAAAAAAATGTGTTTTTATTTGAAAATAGAAAATTGTTACTGGGAAACATAACATTGTTTTTTTCTAATCAATTACTAATAGTGTCACGATGTTTGAATGAAGTAAAAAAAAGACCAAAATCTGAGTGTATTGAATAATTTATGAAAGCCATCTCTTCAGTTGGAAGAGGATTATAAATCTTTTTTTAGTAGTATAAAAATTAGTATTTTTCATTATTATAGTCAAAATGACGACACATTTAGCTTTTTTTGAAAGAATTTGAGGATATGTTGTCAAAATTTCACCAATTTTTTCTTCCTCCTATTCTAATTTGTTGATTATTTTGTGTGACTAGTAAGGAAATTTTTTATTGATTTCTTTTTTTCTAATTTTTTTTATCCTTATGATCAATTATAACTGCATAAAATAAAAATTTATCAATTTTTATTCGATCTTTTGAATCAATTTTTACTTTTTACTTTTTTGAAAATAAAAAAGGAAATAAATAAAGTCCTTTCAAACTGAATTTGGATGTTGATTTTACTGCAAACTTACTAATGAAGTTTAAGAAATAACTAATTTATGTGATAATGGTTTTCTATCAAAAAGGTTATCAAATAGATTGACTTTCCATGCAAATTCTATGTAATTGGTGGTAAGAAGGATCCCATGAATCTCAATTATCCAAATTGTCTCCATGTAGTGCTTTATAGAAGTTTTTATGGTTGAGAATAAAAATGATATTTTGATTTGTTCCCGAGAGGGTCCATTCAAGAAAGGATCGTGTATTTTAGGAAAATATTCTTTTTGATCTCATTATTACACAATATGATCCTTTTTCAATTATATCCAAATAAATGAATCTTTTATCAAGAATTTTACTATATTTAGAAATTTGTTGCTTATGTTATTCTTTTTTGGTTCATTGGTATAATTCCAATGATTATATAGTTCATTTTCATTGCAGTAATTTTACTTTTCTAAACAAGGACATTTTTCTTTGTATCATTTCCAAAAAGATTGATAAACTTGGTGGATACATTAAAGATATTCTTTCTTTTCCATCACTTTGACATGTATAAAAATAATATTGTGACATTTTATTTTTCATAGCATAAGAAAGTCCATTTTTTTCTAATATCAAAATGGATGATTCCATCGTTTATAGTTGAAAAGAATAATAACAGTAGGTTTATCAAACCAGAATATCACTTTATCCTTTTCATCTTTAAATATTTCTAACTTCCAATTTTCGTGATTCCCATCTAGATAAAAAGTTTCATAAATGGGTCTATTTTTATAGTGTGTCTCTTTAAAGTGGAATTCATCCTTTTTTTCTGTTTTTTTTTTTCCTTTCCATTTGTTCAGAACTCTTCCATTTTATCAATTTTGTCCAAATCCTCCTTTTCTTCCAAAAAAAGATAAGGAGAAGGATCTTCTTCGGTGGATTCCTCTTGTTCTTGTTTGGTCCCCTTCATTTTGGAAGTTGTTTCTATTTCTACACTTATTCTTCCTCACTTTCTTCCATTTCTTCCATTTCTTTCAATTCATTAGTAATAATGGGTGACCTCACTTTGCCTAAATCATAATCATAGACACAAGTAATAAATAAGAGAATACTAAAAATTCAAGCCATAAAATTTCTAAATTCAAACACAAGGTACTTATTAGATATAATAGAATTCTTTTTTTGTGTCCAGATTAATACCAATCCAAACCTTTTCATGAATGAAATGAGATCAATTAACCAACAAACAAAACTACTTGTTACAAATAATATTTTGTTGTAGCATTGAAACATATAAATGTTGACTAATTTGATTAACATTGAACTTGGTAAAATGAAATAGTTGAATAATTGAAAAATGAGATTAATCATGAATTCACACTTAGTGCTAAGATTACACATTGAGTTTATAGTAATTGATCCATAATTCAAAAAGTATTTGTGATTGTTCTAGAAGAAATAAAACAAAAGATATGGTAGAGCTAGGAAAACTATTGTATAAGGTCTATACAATGCTAGATATAGAGGCACATAATAGATCAATATGAACATCATGAGCTATCCCACAATAAAAACAATTGTTACTTATACTTTCTTCTCAATTCCTTCTTTTCCTGCTTCTACAATTGAGCTTGGAAAAGGAAGAGATAAGAGGGCCCTATGGAAATTGTGGTTAGAAATCCATAATAGAGTCCGACCATAACAACTGAATTGATTATCTTCATTCATAAGGATACTAGATTACCTATTAGAAAAGATTTTAAAATCATCACAAACCCCCTTCTTTCTTTTCTCTTTTCTATTGGAATTTTTAGATTACTTATGATGATTTTAAAATTTTCCATATATATATGGAAATAAAAACATATAGACTAGAAACAACATCTCTTATCTCAATGACACCAAATGGATATTAAATGAATGGAATTGGAACATGGATGGAATATAATGAAATAGAGCTACTTTAAGATTCCTTATGAAATGAGGCATTGAATGGAGCCACTACGAAAAAGTTCCTAGAGTTACAAAGGAAACTTCAAGCTCATATTGGTCATTGGTTGAGAACGGGAATCGAACTCTATGAGATTTAATCTACCATTGTTCCTCAGTAGCTCAATGGTAGAGTGGTTTGCTATTAATTGATTGGTCATAGGTTCAAATCCTACTTTGGGAGATTTGTTAAAGATTTGACTTAATTGATTGGTCAGAATGAAAGAGTTTGCTTTGATGGTTTCTATTTTCCGAAGAAGCTACAATTACCACAAGCAAATATAATAATGACAAAGAACCTATTTTTTCTATTCTACTAATACTTGTTACTTGTTTTGCTATTTTGCTCAAGCCCATCTAAGGAAGAATTTGTGTGAATACTATATTTTTAAAAATATTGGTATACGAATTGATGATATGATAAATTAATAAATTATATTATAATTATAAAGATAAAGCTTACTTAGATATAAATATTTAATTGATCATCTCTTGTGTTTGGGAATTAAAATAAAAAAGATATTTGAAACAGCTAGTATATTATGACTTTTAATAACCTTTTTCTATAAAAGAAGAAAATACCAATAATCAATAATATTGACACTTTCTAATAGAGCCGAAAGAAATATGAAAATGAAATAATAATAAAAAAAAAACCATTGGCCATTCTAATTTCATCTTTATCTAATTTTAATGTCAACACAATGTATATATTCATTATTCAATAGGCTAGGTCCACTTACTTTCTTTTTCATTCTTTTTACTATTTATTTTATAATCTTTAGAATGGATTTAATGGAAAGGGCTGTTTAACGTTTCAAGGAGACGATTTTTCATTATTCTTTTATTATTAGAATAAAAAATATAAATAATATATTCAAAAAATATTAATAAAATATTAAATAAATAAACACATGTTCCATTTTATAACTATAATTACTATATAATTATCCATTCTAATGATAGATTATTATCATTAAATTATTTAATTTAAAAATATTGTTTGTTACTTTTTAATATAATATAAACAAGATCTCTATTCTCCCTCCAAGTAATAATATTAGGGAAATGGCTAGGGTTTTATTAAAGAAACCAAAGCCCCTTATCGGATTTGAACCGATGACTTACGCCTTACCATGGCGTTACTCTACCACTGAGTTAAAAGGGCTCATTTTTTTTTAATTACTGAATAAGTCATTAGCCATTATGAGTCTACTTATTCTAATATATATGTTATATATATGTACATAGATATAGTTTATTGCACATATATATCTTATCCAGATAGTGAACCATTCAGGAACCATAAATGCAATTTATATAGTAAGTATAAGTATGGGTAAAATAAAAAAAATGGTTTATTAAGATTAGATTTAATAAATATAAACGCAATAAATTGTTTCAAAATGAACCCTAGTTAAATTGATCCCTATCATAATGAAATTCATTTGATTGATACATAGATTTACCAATTCAATATAGATCTAAGACATTTCCCAAAATCATTGATAAAAAGATTTATTTTCTTGTTCCCTTAACTTAAATTTTTTGTTTACATATTTTTATAGAAAAGAAATTTTCAATAACTTGTTGATTTCTATTCTTCTTCCCGGAATTTCAATTTTATGTTTTTTAATTTTTTTTCATCAATGTTCAGTGTAAATAAATAAAAATAATAAAATATTAATAAAATAAAATAATTGAAATAATATTCAAAAAAATTATATGATTAGAATGAATGATTCATGAATAAAAATAGGAATCAAAAGATTCTATGGAATCATGAAAGAGGGAAAGATCTTTGATATTTAATGATACCACATTATATTGAAAATTTTTAAATTCAAAATTGCCAATTTAAAAAAGCTATTCATATTATGAATCCCGTATGATGACGGTCGGGCAAGTATGCCCCCATCGTCTAATGGTGGATGGCCGAGTAGTTAGTGGGGGCAGATTGTAAATTTGTTGGCAATATGTCCTCGCTAGCTCAAATCCGAACCCACCATGAAATGATAGAACCCCATTTGTTGTTCCCCGGAAATGGGAATACAGAAGAATAAAAAAGACTACAATTTTCTGATATATTTTACCGCTGTTAATTTAATATAAATTCTGATCTTGCTTGCTAATGATCGAGATTCATATTTGCATTGAAAGTTTATTTGATTAATAATCAATTTATAAAAAACGAAAACGAAAACGAAAGGATTATTAACAATCTGTGAGACCCTCCTACGAAAGTGCATATCCGTGTAGATATCAAATCTATTCTCGAGTTTCTGTTACAATACAACTATTCTAATCTAAAGAAAATAGAAAGGATTTGAATGAAATCATAAGAATATGTATGATACCATCCATTCATCAATTCATGTCTATGTTTGCTATAAAAAGGAGAAAGTAGAATTTCATCCCCAAGGGGATACCCCCTTATTTTATTTATTAGTTATTAGTTTCATATTTCTCATAAATAAAATATCCTCTTTATTCATCTAGTACCAATTGATAAGAGAAAGACATATGTGGATTAGTACAATTATTGGTATAATCATATTCGGGATTCCAAGAGATACCGTACGGAGTCTGGCTTTTTTCG
This sequence comes from Casuarina cunninghamiana, assembly GCA_028551485.1. Lineage (NCBI taxonomy): Eukaryota > Viridiplantae > Streptophyta > Magnoliopsida > Fagales > Casuarinaceae > Casuarina > Casuarina cunninghamiana. Next base: position 19,280,188 of record CM052370.1, on the reverse strand, counting down.
ATTATTCCCGATCCGTGTAATAGAGTGCCATATGTTTCGAGTAAGCTATACACAAATGGAATTTGTACGATACAAAAAAATTAACATAGTAACTTTGATATAATACTTTTAAGATGAAAAGTATATCCCTTTCGGGCTCCGATTTTGTGTAACCTCAACTAGTAAATTCAATTATGAATTATTAATGTGAATTTGAAACAATTTATATCATTTAAATTTCACAGTGAATTTTTGATATATGCATCCCATAATTCATCCAAGAAATGGGATATTAATAAAAGATAAAACTCAAAGAAAGAAGAATCCTATCTCTCCTTGTGAGGGAATTAATAATATTTTTTTTAAGTTTAAGGGTCTTGCCGAAGAAAGAACAATTTAATGAATTTGACGGAATACTCGATTTTTTATACCCGGACTCCCCTTATTATATTACATTTTTTTCCAAGGATATTAGGTTATTAAAAAAAAGGTTTAGAACTAAAGTTCTTCTTTTTTTTCTTCTATTGGTTATTTTTTTGGTTTTTTTTTTATAACCAATGTAAGAAGAAAGTGTAAAGACGGTCATAGAATATTTTATCAGATGATTGTACAGGGAGGGACATCGGTTATCGAAAGAAAGTAAAGGAATTATTGATGGGACTAGAAATGGAAATTTGAATACGGTATGAATAAAAGATCTTCATATGTTATACTATTTAATTCTCGACGATGAATCAATTTGATAGCTCAGATATTGTTATTCATGATATTTCTCCGATTCAATATCGTCGAGATGTAATTCATCCCATTGAATATTGAATTTGCAGGCGAAAGATTTATCAGCTCTATGGGATGAAATCCCCAAGTTACTGCGAATTAACTAAAACTCAAATGGTGAAATTATGAAAGTAAACATTCTTGCACTTATGACTACTGCACTGTTCATTATGGTTTCTTTTGCTTGTTTACTTATAATATGCGTAAAAACAATCCATCAAAATAACTAATTTGAATTAAACTTAACTGTAGTTCTTATCCATGATTGAAACGAAAAAAAATAAGTGAAAAGTATTCAAATTTTGTGTCTAAAATGAAATAAAATATAATCGGTACGCTACATAAATACATAAATATGTAATTGATAGCTATGAGAATAGATTGTTGATTTATCTAATTTATGGTTATTCTTTGTCTTTCTCCTTTTATTTAGATAGAAGAATTATAAATTATGCATGCTTACTTCCTTGTGAGTCTATATACTTTGGCTTTGCAATGCTATAGGAGTTATGGAGTTGTTCTTGTCTTGACATAGGATCATGTTGCTTTAGAATTGTTAACAATTTCTTCATAGAAATACCAAAGAACCGTTTTTGACATAGGTCTTGGTGTACTTCACAGTTTTGTTGGACTAAACCAATGGAATTAAATGCAAGAACCCATTAATATTGGGTTTGTTTATTGTTTCTAAGATTTGTCTTCTCTCTCTACAGGTTCTCCATTGTTTAGGAATGACATAGGTTGCATGCTCTTCACTTCCTTGACCACATGCTTGTATGTATTTTGCTTATAAGATTACATGATGCACACTTTTGGAATTTGGTCATCATAGATTACACATGAATAATAAGGTATGGTTATAATAGAACTTTCTTATTAATTATCTTATTTTCTTGTAGGAAAGAGATAACATGTAGAAGTCTAAATTCTAAAAGCATTATTAGATATGTGGAAAGATTTTGACTCCCATATATTGTGGTATAAGGTTTGTGTTTATTTGCTTGTCCCATTGATAAGATAACCATTTAATTTTCTTTGTTATGTAATTAAACACCATTCATGATTTTTTTTTCCTACCTGGAAGATCTCTAATACTTTGCTCATGACTTGAATGACTTAATTTGGATATTGTGATGGAGTCTACATATTTGATTGTGAATGTAAAACTATCTTAGTGGTACTAATTATACTGCAATTTGGTTAGTACTATTTTTGGGTTGTTCAAGTTTTTGGGCAATGTTTGAGAAATTTCTTCCTTTTTTTCTTGCTCCTGACATATAGAACATGTTAACAATCTACATTAACGTACTTTTTGTAAGCTTTCACACAGGTAGTTCCCCTTCTTTATGCAGAGCTTCAAAATTTAATAATGCAACCGATGATTTTGCTAATGGTTTGGTTCTCACAATAGTAGAGTCTCAAGTACTATTTATTTCTGTTTTAGGGATGAAGTCAACTTTTGAGACTTCATATTATGAATTATAACTATTTTTATATTAATTTGAGATCTTGAAATTCACCATACTATAATTGAAGGAGGTTACTTTATCTGTTTGTTCTATCCTACATTGTTTAATGAATGATATCTTATTAGTTTGTTACTTTTGAGAATACTAACATTTAGCAACAATCTCCAAAGAGAAAAACACCACACAGTTGATAAGGTCATACTAGAATTTGGGTGCTTTTTATGTACTTGATGGTTGCAGCCCGGTTCAAATCCACAATCTTATTTCCCCGTGCCTTTAGCTACTAACTTAATTATTTCTTCACCTTCATCTTTGCCTTCCTACATGACTAAAGCTAATTTCTTGATGCATGGTCTCATTCTTCAGAAAAGTCAAGCCTTTGTTTCACTTAAACAATAATTAATGCTACACATTCGCAGTGAACTTTTTTCTCTTTCACCTACCTTTTAAATTTTTTTAACCATTGATGGTGAGCTTGCTATCTTGATTGCCTTCTTACTTTGCATGAAGATCTCCAACATATTAGTTGGAAAATTCATGTTGATTCTTGTTGTTTGATAGTATCTTGGTATGGAAAAATCAGGTATACTGTGAATTTGAGATAAGGCAAATAATAGTTTGGGCTTTAGTGTAACTATTGCCTTGTTATTAACAAGTAGCCTACAAATTTTCTACATATTACACTTTGAAGTGTGATTAAGATGGTTCCATTATCCTGTTACTTTGCTAATCTTACACTACTAACATTTGCTCTATACAAAGGTTCATTAGGAATATTACAACATAGTCAAGTTTTCTTCTCTGCATTTTATTTCCCCTCTGTGTATTCGTGTGAGTGGAAGTTGACTTGCAATTTTGTGCCCAATCCTTAGTTACTAACATCCAATTAAATGCTTCTTGAAACGGTAAATTAACTAGGGGATAAGGGATCCCCTTACCACAATCCTCTAATGGATTTGAAAAAACCAAAACTTTTTTCTTACAATTGAATTAAGAACCAATTTTGATATACATTGGAAGATCATATACATCCATTGTGGTGAGAATCCAAATTGTTGCATGACCTAGAATAGAAAAAACCACTCCAAATGGTCATATGCCTTGCACATATCCATTTTGATGATAACAATGCCACCTGAATTGTTCAATTGATTTCATGAACCATTTCTTGTGCTAACATTATATTTTCTTAGATGGATCTTTCCTTAACAAAGTCTAACTACTCCAACAATATCAGTGAAGGAAGAACTATTGACATACAATCATTGAGAATTTTCACTAAGAATTCATAATGGAAGGTGCATAAACTAATTCTGAAAAGCTACTCAGTAGAAAAAGTTTAGGAATTAAAGCTAACGTTATAGCTGTGGAGCTTCAGGGCAGTTGACCCCCCTAGAAAAAATCCATTATTGCAACTATTACATCCTCCTTTACTATTTGTTGGCAATAATAAAAAAGTGGCTAGTGAAGCCATGGAGGCTTGGAATGGCCAAGCTCTTTAAACCACTGTCTTTACGGATAATAACAATGGTAAGTGATCTGAAAAAGATCGAGGCAAATGATAAACCTTCAAAGTAGGAAATAGATGAAATGCTTTCAAGTTACATAAAACCCGATCAAGTCGTGCCCATATCCGAGGTGAACCATGACCATTATTCGTCCATGTGAAAAGACTCAAAAAACCAGTCATTAAGCCTTTGTTGACATACAAAGGAATTCAATTCTGAACTTACAATGCAAGAATATGATCTGCCTCCTTGTTTCTCATCTCGACTAAGAATTGTATTAAATCTCCACTGAGAATCCATGGTTTGGTACCTAATGGGAGATTTTCTAGTTGTTGCCACAATTGACGTGGACAAACATGATCGATAGTTGCATAAAGTACAGTGAGTAGAAAAGGCTTCCTAACTTGTAATACCTCTACTATGAATGCTTTGTGTATTATAAGTAAGTAGCGAAACAACCATATCATCTTGCCACCAGATTGCAATGCAAAGGATTATGAATGCCTAGCTTTTTGCCATGAATGCTATGTCTTCTTCCCCATGTTTTGGCTCTAACAATGCTAATAAATAAATTTTGCATTTTTTGGATTCCCGTATTAGGAAATTGAATTTTCCAAGAAGGCATAACCCTTTAATATTCCATATATTAAACTATGCATGAGGAGTTGGATGTTTGTAAGTATCCAATGTAAAGGACTTGCTATGAACATAAGGAGTAATACCTAGACAAACTGACATTGGCTCCAATGGAATTAGGAGAACTATTTGAATGCACCCACCCTGTAGTGGCATCTGCAATGGTTGGAATCTATTTTGCATAACAAATGGCAAGGCAACTTTTTCTTCTTCTTCCGTTTCTTCCATCCCTTTATCCTTTTCTAGTTCTTTTATTTCCATTTTATCACTACTAGTGAAGTTATTTCCTGTTTGCTCCTGCTCATTTTAATCCATATCATATTTTAGAATGGTGTTTTGAGAACCTACCACTACACTCTTAAAAGGTACTGAAGTAGAATGATTGTCGTTGTGTTCCCTTGCCTCAATGTCTAACCCGTGGATGTTAGCCTACACTAGAGTCAGGGATTATTGTGCTCACACAACAATTGCTTCCTTAGGACCATTAGCTAGTACATTTGGGGAAGGGAGCTGCCCATAGCCTACGTGCATTGATCCCTATTCTTGAAATGTTGGACATTGGTTTTCTACTAACAAGATTGCTAATGTATTTTCTAGTTGTGATTCCTCTTGTGTTGTAGCAAAAACAGCCTGGGTTTTTTTGTCTCTCACTAAGGCATTTTCACAAGCAGATTCTGTGCTGACTAGTTTAGACAGTATTGGCTGCCAAGAAGCCATGTATTACTCTTGCTGAGACGTTTGTTTCTTTTTGGTTTTCCTCTTGTTCTAGGTCACATTTGGCATTGAGATTGCAAGAATAGGAGCTTGTACCTCCTTGTTGCTTCAATGGTCACTGAAGTATTTTGTTGAGCATTTTGCGAGCGTGCTTGGAGTCTATGGCATCCAATTCGATCATGTCCTTGTATTCTACAATACGAGAAGTAGTCTATCTCATATTCTTAGTGAATTTGTTACAAGAAAGGAGCTCTTGAACCTAGCATGATTCAAAAGTTGCTCATAAAGGTTTGCTAAGGTCCATTTTGAGACACACTCATGTACACCAAGTGTTCAAATTTTTGTATGCGTAGATCAACACACAAAAATTATCCCAACTGGTTCCCAACTACAATCCTTATTTGTATGTAGGCTCTTAATTAATTTGATTTTTCCAAAAATTTTGCCAAAGATAGCAAATACAAAGACCTTTGATAAAGATATTATGCCCTATAGTAAAATGAATTTGCAAATTTTGTGTCTTGATTATGGCAAGTCTTAGTATGCAAACTTCTATTGATAGTTACCACTTCTATCAGACAATTGAAGGATTAGAAATTGAACCATTGTAGGTTAACCTCATGATAAATGTACTCACACTAGTAAGCTTAAGTGTGCATTATTGTTTGGGTCAAGAAGCTACGCATCACATTAATAATCACTGAGTAGAGGTAAAAGAGAGACACTTTGTTTAGAGTGGTTCGGCAAATACCACCTATGTCCATTGTCACCACCTTATGTGGCCCTTTTTCTTTTGATTAAGATGAGAATCAAGATTACATGGCTGCTCATCACTAGAGCTATAGTGAGACCGGTCAGGGAGAGCTCTCTGCACTTTCTTTTACACCCTCTCTCTGTCAGTTTCATTCAAAGGCTCGTTTAAAGCTCATGGTGTTGCCTTTTTACAAACACTTTTGTCGGTCTACTTAACACTTCACGACAGCAACACACCATTCACTAATACACATGGGTCCTAGGGAGTACTAAGTTTACAAATATCCAACAAATCTCCTCTTATTTGTAAAATTAGTGCAACAACCCTGCACCATAGGCATCATAAACTACATAAAATTTAATAACAAGTTTTCTAGTGCAGTCTAAACTCTTAAGCAGCCACAACTGAGTCACCAAAGGAGAAGACATCACTCCACCACTGTCCACATCTCATGGTGTATCCTTTAACAACATGTACCATACCATTCCAAGCTCCCCCTCAACATGAACTCACTCTATGGAAACTTTTTCTTCTATAAACATTTTTGTAGAGCAAAAGACTTGAACTTAATCCACTACTCGTATAAACATCAAGGTATCTTAGCTTCTTAATCAGCTCCCCCTTAACTAACACTAACTCCAAGTGTTCATGTCACAAGCAATCCCACTCAACGAACTATGAGCAAACTAGACAATCTAAAACATACAATGTTTCCTCTATTTTTAAACCTTAATAAACGAAGTTTAAATCCAAAAATACCATCAAACGCTACTCGAAAAATTGCCCAAGACTGGCCAAAAAAGTGCCTGAGAAATTCTGGCTCATGCGTGGGAATCATGCATCGAATTCTTTATTTGTACATGGGCCTCACACGCCATCCGCTCGTATACATTACTTGCCATGCATAGTTGCCCCACGCATACATCTCACGTGCCCTAATAACAATCTTGCGATCTAACCCCCTTCGTAACCCGACGTCATTTTCGCTATCTTCTGCCACTAACTCAACTGAGTTTTGCTCTTAATTGGTCCCACGTCAACTAATACACTAGCCACTACCTTCATATCATCTAATCTGCCGCGTTTCACTGAATTTCCACTGCAACCTACGACATTCAGAACTTGACCCAATAATGTTGGCCACACGCCACTACCAACGACCATAATCTCTCCATGGTTATGATAAAAAAAAACAACCTTAGATCACACTGGTAGCATTTTTATGTCCACAAAAAGCCTAAATCAAAATAGATCAGTGAAAATGCTTCTTAGTTGTTGATTTGTGATCAACCAGTCTTCAGATGGGTTCGGGTCAAAAACTGACCCATTCTCACAATCCAACCCAACTCCAGCAACCCAGGCTAGATTTGGCCCAATTAACTTGACTTGTTCCTCAATTCACTTTTAGCTAGACTCATTTTCCATGGACCTAGTTTAACCTAACGTTTCTGCCCGACTTAGTGGCCCAACCTCAGCAGACTTGGGCATGTGCCCAACCTAATTACTCAGCTTGATCTCGCCTTCCATGGACCCAACCTAGCCCAATGCCACGACCCATTTACTTAGCCTATACAATCAACCCAACATCTCGTCTGGTCCAACCCGTTTCTGAATCAACCCGACTCACCTACACCGGATCTACACCCAAATTACACTTGACCCGCTACTCCAGCCTAATTCTCATGGTCCGCCAGCGACTCAAATCCACATCCATCTGCACTCGATCCAATTTGCGATCCATTTGGCTATCCGAGTCTCGATCTAGGTCATTCACAACTCCCCTCCACCCAACACAAAATTCCATTTTGATCAAACTAAACAAGGTAAATAGCTTTCTCATCCTCATTGATGTACTAAAAATAAAAGTCTTTATCATTACTTTCTTTTTTTTCTTTTTTCTTTTTTTCTTCAACATCTCACTCAATGGAACATGGAGTAAACAACCACCCTCATTCCTGTATATGTAATTCCATTTCGATCCAAGCAAACAAGGTGTTCACTTTTGTCTTCCTCACCAAATGTCTCTTTTCCCTCCAACTTACCAAATGAATTACAAAGAGATGAGATTTTGTCCATAGAACACATTGAATTTTCTTTTTCAAAATATTGAATTTGGCCTTAGTTGGCAAAATTGACTAAAATAATTGCTCAAAGTTCATGCAATTATCATACATACCAAAGAAAAAGAGAAAAAACAATAAAGATAAAAAGAAAGTTAGTGTACTACTTTCCGTAGTTTGGCATTACCCTCATAATTTGCTATTTCTCCAACTGCTTTGCAAGTGATAAATTCAATCATCAGAAAAACCTATAGCAAAAAGAAAAACGTGGCAAATAATACATTGGAATAAATTAAACCTTCATTATGTTGGCATTTTTTAGGAAGTTCTTCCTATGTGCTTCACGCCACTATTGGATTTCTTTTTCCATGTAGATCAAAGAAAAAGATCTTGTTTGAAAAATTATAAATGACATTCCCATGCAAAGGGAGAGAATAACTAATCAGATATTGAACAAGTGAGGAAACAATACTTAATTAGATATTGAAGAAGGGAAGACATATGTTGTTTCCCCACTACCTCCATTAGTAGCGAGAGATAACTTTTGAAATGGTAAGCCTAGCATATTACACAACAATTACCTCTTCTACCCCTTAGCTTGGATCATAGAATTAGTATGATCAAATCTTTTTGTCCTCTCATTACTAAATCCTAGTTCAGCAATCCATAATTATAAAGAGAGATAGAAGGATGTAAAAAGTAATATAAACAAAAGGCATAGGTTATCGCATAATTCATTCAGCAAAAGCAAGTTAATAGCCTTTTCTAGAAACTTAAGTTGCACGAATGCAATGAATGGAAATAAATAAGTAAATTGAAAAGCATTATTAAGAATTAAGCAATGAACAAGCACAATATTTGATCTAAAACATTTTCACAAATGAAGTTCAATCTGGCAAGCTACTTTACAACCCTATATAGCATTACTAGTGATTTAGACTCATCAAAGAATGGATGTCAACCAAATTATAAGGCTCAATGTTTCATTTCAATCATCAAGTCTCAGTCAAAAGAGAAAAAGCTAAATAATAGGTAAATTTCATAATCAGATTTACTTTATAAGCAAAGCTGCCAAATTCCATCATGTAAGCATAGAAAAATCAACCCATGACATTGGAAGCTAGGGGTTTAGCTCTCATAAATGCCTCATTCATACTACTAAATACATATTGCTGAATCTAATTCCTCATATGTTCAATTTCAATCTTGCTTTTGCAGAACAAGAAACAAAGAGCATAAACATGCAAAAGAGTGCAAAGTAGCCAATAACATCCATGGTACTTGTAATAACTCCTTTAACCTAAAATCAAATTTTTTAAGTTGAACTAGTTTGATCATATGGTTTACACAAATTCGATGGCAATTGTTGATATGAACCACATTGTTATCAAGAATTACCATATGAAGCATATATGCACAATTTCATTGCATATTTAAATCAACTCAGATTTATACCTTGTAAGGAATTGCCAAAACTATTCTTTACTCCAACCCCATAACAAACTCCTCTCACCATTTAAGACCATTAACCTTAAGTTTTCTCAACATTTGAATGCAACTTATTGTCTAGATTTAACTTTAAAAACATGAGTATGTCACTCCCAATAAATTTCCACCACCCAATTTTCTCCAAAACCATAATCTACCATCTATTATCACAAAACAACCATAAAACTCTATAGTAAAAAGCTGTCCAATGCCAAAATAGTAACCCATCACAGAAACCTTATTATCTAAGAATGTTTATAGATTTCCTCTCACAATAAACTTGAATAATGGTGAAATCCCTCCAAACCATGGTACTTTTGTCTCTAAAGAATGCTCTATTCCAACTAGATAGAAATTCTTCTACTTCAAATTTTACACAAAGCAACCAACCACATAATGCAATGATTTTCCATGGGAAAGGGGAGGCCATCCCCTGTCTTGACATCCCACATAAAATTACGATCTAGCCACAACATTATGTGGTCAACTTGAATTTTTAGAATGATCTCACCTCTGAACAATACCTTGGTGTCAAAACAAATCTTTTAAATGCTTCAAATAGTTTTCCAAAAAAGATTAATCTTATGAACTTTATGTACTGTCTTAATCATGTCAACTTGAGACGTTCAAGTTGTAACTTGTACCTCTCATGACAACAAGAAGATCAGGAACATTTTTCCTTGCTTTCTCTTTTTTTTTTTTTATTCTGGTATTTACTGAGTTTGGGGCCCGCGGTTGAGAGAGGGGGCATTGTGGTTGTTGTTGCGGTGGGTTGCAGTTGGTGAGAAAATATAAACATAACGTAGTAACAAGATATTAAACCACAAACCTTTCCCCTTGTGTTCATTAGGATATCCAAACTTCGCTCTGGCATTTTTCAAATGATGAAATTGAGACTTTTGAGATCTACATACCAGCTTAAACTATAAGCAGCAACTCAATCTCTAAAAGTAAAATGATGGAAACAAAGATAGTGAAGAAAAGCAAAAACATAGCCGTCTTGTGGAGCCCTTCTTTTTGGATTCCTTGTGAAGTTTTTGCCGAAAGAATTTTTCCAGTTGGAGCTTGCAACGTTACCCACGCCATTGTTAGTAGGATTGCCTGAAATAATTGACAGAACTTGTGTTAGTTACAATGACCACAGCTCATTCAATACTGCGTAAACATGCATTATTTAGCAAAAGATATGACTGATAATTTTTTTTTTCAAAAAAGAAAAGAAAAGAAAAGAAAAAACCAACAACTACCGTGGAGAGGGCACCACAAAACTACCTGTACAGAAGTTTGCAAGTTGTTAGAATGCAAGGGCAGAAGCTGGTTCATACTTTGAAACATATAAGGAAAAACGTACTGCCCATTTGACAGAACCATATTGGGATTGAGCTGTTGAGGAAAATTTTGCACAAGCGAAAGCCGAGACGCAAGACTTTGATTGGCATTCTGGGCCAAATTGCAGAATTGTCCGTTACCCAGAAACCCCGCAACCTGGTTTATATTGCATACCTTGTTCTTTGATCCAAATCCCACATGGGACTGACCTAGTTGAGAACCCAAATGGGACATACCCAGTTGAGTATTATGAAGGGGAAGAATATAGTTAGGTGCATTCATGAAACCACGTTGAGTTATGGGAGGCCGCACATTGAGGTTCAACGGGGAGTTAGAATTACTGAAGAAAACTTGAGCTTGCGCATTGTTCATGCCAAAATGAGGTTGAAATTGCAGAGCATTTTGTACTAAACCCAACGAATTTGCAAGTGACGGATTAGATGGCTAGCCTGATAGATGAAGAATTCAAACACAAAAGTCAGGAAGAAAAAATAGATGGAAACAAAATTAGATTCAAATCAGATAAAATTCTTTGTTTATAGAGACTCCGTGTGCGTGCAAGAAGAGAGATAGAAAGCGCATACCTGTTGAGAAGGAGGACCAGTGGGAGCATTAGTTTGCTCCGCTTGGTTGGGACCGCAAGGATAGGAACTGTAGTAAGGTAGCATCTTTGAGCATGGAGAAGAAGCACGCGAGCTGCAGAGTAAGCTCAGGGCTTAGAAGTATCGATTTTGTTAGGTCGTGCTTTCTAACTTCAAGAACATAGTGTGAAAAGGCAGGGTTTAAGGCCGTCCCCGAGAAGGGTTTAGATTTTTTTTATTTTTTGATTTTTTGTTCCGTTACTTTTTCTTTTTTCTTTTTTTCTCTTGAGCGCCTTTTTCCAGGTGTAATACACGCACGAATTAAGATCTTTATATAATTCTATTTATAGTTCAAGATTTTTTTTCTTTTTTATTTTTATTATAGTTTGTTTCGAGTTGAAGCATTATAATCTTTTGTAAAATAGTCTAAGGGTTTTTTTATCTTCGGAACTATTCATTCCATCTTTGTTAGTAATTTGCACTCTTTCAAATTTGAGACATTTAAACAAATTAGTACTCTTTATTTCTTGCGTAACACTAAAAGAAATTTAAGTAATAATTTTTAGTCTTTGAAACATCTTTCTAAATATAAATCTTAATGATAATAGTTCTTAATTTCAGTTAGTTTTTACCTTTTTTTATATATCTTTCACTACACTTTTAATAAAAAATGCATAAATCATCTAAAAATGTTAATAAAATAAAAAAGGTAAAAAGTAACAAAGTTAGTTGTTTACCCTTATGACACTAGCTCTTTCTGTTTAATTATCTTTTAGATGGTATACTTGGCATTTGAAACACCAAATGTCTTTTAAAATACTTTAAAGTAGAAAATAAAATTTTCATTAGGATTATCACACTATACTAATGATAATTTAATTATCGCTTATCATTTCTTGAGGCTTTTTTAAAGTGGTCAACTACTCGTTAAAGAATCTAATGTTGAAAAATAAATATGTGCGTATAATAATTTTTGTTAGTACAAAAACTAAGGGTTCACATAAAAACTATTAAGAAATTAATGAAAAATATACAAAAATTGCTTGATCGAAAAATGGTCATAACTCAAAATTTCTACTGCCAAAACTCAAAACTCAAGAAGTTGTTTGAAAAGGGCTTGCCACTTCTAGTAGCACCCTTTTGAAAACTTGTTTTCACATTAGAGGAATAATAAAACTTGATGTATAAGCTAATTTTGAAAAGTATTCTAAAATGGGACAACCCTAATTGATTAAAGATCAAAATAATTGTAAGTCAAATATATTAAGAAAAAAATGATAACTAATTATAATTACATCAAAGGTGCTCCACATCATTTAAAAAAAAAGAATTCATATACCTAAACTCACCACACTAGGTGTCAAACCTAAAATCAAAAAATCTCTAATAGTATTTACTCTCAACTGAGTTAAATGTTTGTCGAGTCCACATCATTTCTTAAGCATTTATTTCGAGTACTTATTAACATAATTACACCACAAAAGAACAGCTCTTAATATATGTTCATTTTGATATTTGATGAGCATTTTGAGCATAACAAAAATGTTAATATATACAAACCTAATCAAAGAACATTAACAACTGCAAGACTAACATAAGTTATATTAGACGTAACTTAGTACTACCTTTTACAAATGATGGTTAGGACTCTAACCCACATACAACATCTTGCAAGATCATATATTTGTTTGTATTTTGTTTGAATGGGTTTAACTTATATATCCTTTCCATTGACCATTTGGAGATGAAGCTGTTTGATCTGACCAAAACACCGAAATACTGCATAAGGTTTTCATGTTGCATTAGAAAACACAAGAATGCAACGAGAAGAATAAGCATCTTAACCACCATTCGGCTTCATATTATGGTTTCTAATACATCAAAACTATTTCGTACAGCTGCTGTTGCTCAGGTAGGTAAAGCTATGAAATTACCGGGTGAATCTTTATTCGCTATGTTAATAGCAGAATGAAAATATGGATATTAACATTTTTGTTGCCAATCGTTCCTATCAATCTGACTATTATTACAAATGGCTCAACCTGACACTGTAGTACAATAAACAATCAATGGTAGAAAATTTGCCTCATCAACCCCTCAGTTTTCTTCCATCTTCTCTTGGATTGAAAACTTGACCAAATTCGCTGAAAGCAAATATGACATATGAAAGAAACAGCAGAACCAAAAGGTGGATTGGGGTGTGGAATTCTTTCCAGCAAGTCCATGGTTCGTTGACTGCCTTCAATTACTCCTACCTAGAATTTTGAAATTAAATAATTAAAACACCAAAAGAAAAAAAAAATTTAGTAGCTCATGTATTTATGAGCATTACGGAGCAGTCTTAAGCTCTAGTCATCATTGTTGCATGATAAATAAGAATGGGATCGTTGGTAAAAGCATCTCTTACCTAGACGCAGAGGCCACCCTAACCCATGCGCTATAGATCCCATAATCTTTCACCCTGTACAAAGACAACAGAATCATTTCTATCAAAATAGGGAAAAAGGAAAATCAAAGCATTGAAGTCATAACAGCTTCTTCGGTATTGGTTTTTTGAACGAATAGTAACTAAGCCAAATAATTTGGTGGAGAACCCCACTAAAGCAGTTTGAGGAATAAATAATGATACAAAGGGCCACAATAAGGGCGGCTTTCATGTAATATCCTCTATCCCTATTCTTCTTTCTTTCTTCTCCGCCCCCCCCCCCCCCCCCCCCCCCCCTTTCAATTATTACTGCACATATTTTTAGTGTATCTGCTTGGCCCTCTACTAGAGAAGTTCTTCGAGGTCCTACATTCATAAAAGAGTAATTATTAAGAGTGCACCCTAAAGTATATTGAGTTGAATCATAAGTGAGAAAGAAAAGGTGGGCCGTGCATGAAGAAACGCTCCTTCGTTGTATGGGGGCATCATTGAAACAGGGGTCACATAGAAAACCCGAGGTTGGCTTTATTAGAAGTATATATCACATTGCACAGCTGCCAAGAGAAAACATTTGCAGGTTCTATAACTAAAAATAAACAAAGAAAATCAATTTTGATAACAATTTAAGTTGATTTCAAAGAAGGAAGACGTTAAAGTTAGTCTTCTATGCTGCTAAAACCTAAGTTTATTTTTATGGTGGTGATCGTCAATCAAATTTGATCTAAAAGAAAAAAAAGCAGGTAAATAATCTGGGGTAAAAAAAGGAAAGCAATAGAATCAATTAGCACAAGAAAATGAAGACATATTGAAGTTGGACACAAAGTGTTATGGCTATAGAGAAAGAAGCACTAACAAAAAAATTAAATAGATACGAAGGAAGATCAAGTAACCAAACCCAAATACAGAATATCTACTTACTAGTAAACATCATCTCGATTAATTTTAGGAAAGAGGTTAACATAGAACCGAAAGCCATCAGGGCTTATATCTCTGCACAGCAAACCTGCTACATATTTACTGGTCAATCAAAGCACACTAGGACAATTGTCTTTCCATCAAAAGAAGTGCAAGAGTCTACCTTTGCTCTCAGCAATCAAGAGATGTTCCCTAGCCATGGCTGGAGCAATTCCTAATGTAATTGCAGCATCACTTGCACTTATACCAGCTCGGAGGGCATCAGGGTTTGTTACAAGGGCCTTGATTCTCGCAAAAACCTACATTTTACGGCACTTGTTGGTTTATGTCCTGCAACTTCAAATACTTCCAGACATTTTGCAGAAACGAACAAAAGATGATGCATTTGATTAGATTTTGTTTTGTTGCGAAATAGAAAAAAAAAAAAAAAAAGTTGAAAGAATAGATTCTGGTTTGCTTGCTGTTACACATAACTTAAACCATGCAACGGGAGGGGGAAGGGGAGTGGGCAGCGAGGAAGGAAAAGAAAAGAGAAAAAAAAAAGAAAAGAAAAACTTCCTCCAACAGATGCTTTTACCTTAGAACTAAAAATTTAAAAGATAAACAATGATGCGGCACCACCACTTCAACATTGATGCAGTCTCGCCCATTTCCACATAAATGTGGAAATTTGCTCATCAACATCAAGTACAAACAGAAATAGTGGCCAAAATATTCCAGTCATTTTTTAACAATTTTAACAGTGGATAGGATGGTATATATGGGGAAGAGAGAGAGAGAGAGAGAGAGAGAGAGAGAGAGAGAGAAACGTTACTAAGTGTTCATCTAGTTATCACCAAAGTTCTCAAACTTCCATCCTCTCTTTGCATTTGTACATAGGAGGGAAAACGTTCCATGATCTTCTTTAACTATTAGCCTGCTATCATCTTTGCTTCCATGAAAACAGTATTCATGATAAAAGAACTCATAAAAGAATCATAAGGTCAAATCGAATATGCAGAAAAACAAGAGAGAGAGAGAGAGAGAGAGAGAGAGAGAGAGATTCCACCTCCTCATCACTGTAGGACTCGATCTGTATGACCATGACTCCACTGTCAAACTTTCGAAATAACATGTATTACTCCAAAAGCTAAAGTTGACAAGAATTAGTCCCCATAGAATATAATGTTGACATAAGCTTCTAGATTTTGCACTTTTATCTCTACTATGGGGAAAGCTGCAGCATAAATAATATCAGACATACACATCAAACTTCTCCCAAAGGAGAACATGCTTGCAACAAATCCTCTGGTGAGATCAAATCTGCACAAAAAGGAGATACGAGAAACAGATTCACATTCTACAAAGGATGAAAAATTGTATATTAGAAACTAATTAATCTTTTTCCAATGCAAACAAGAAATAGAAGTGTACAGACAAACAAACTTGTTCCACGGGCACGGTTCAAGAGACTAGACATCAATAAGATTAATCATTCCTCCAGCTCTCTCAAGTGGTATTCTAACAAAGTCCACCAACTAAGCATAATAAAATCAAAGTTAAAGTTATCTTTCTGTGAAAGAGAAATCCATCAGAAAGAAGCTAGTATCAACACAAGAAATCACCAAGATGTTCAAGGATTAAGCCAAGTACTTATGAGTAGTATTTTTATTTTAGTTTTAGTTTTATTTTTTGATGAGAAGGTGGAGGAGTGCGAGTAAAACAATCAGGAATTCAGACAGTCTAAGTTAAAGAAAAAATAAAAAATAAAAAAGGTCAACGTTAGAGTGGTTACCTTACATTTTTTTTTTTTTTATTATTTTGTAAAACTGCTGAATCTCATGGAGTCTTTAGCATTAACCTCATCTTGATCATACATATGTAATCAAGTAACAAAAAATGACAAGAAATATAAAAAAATCAAATTTTAATTATAGACGCATATTTAATTCTACTTCATTACATCACACTTCTAATGCCATACTTATAAGGTTACAGGACCTTCTGCTAAAAAGAGACTAATGAGACTAGCACCAATAAAACATACTAAGGGAGAATGGAAATTGACGAGATAGCTGTTGATGATACAGTGCGCCAACAGACTCTTTTGTAACTGGGGATATGATACCAACGCTCAACAACTAATCTTGCATCTCCTCTTTGGAACCCAGTTCATCATCATTGGTTAAACCAACTTGAGAATTTGAGCTAGACAAAAGTTTTTGCCTCATTTTCTCTGCTAGCATGACCATCTCTTTAGCCTTACTCTGTAAATGCAAGGTAGTTCTAATACTTATAGCAGCACAAGCAAAGAAATTAAATATTAATACTCCAATAACTATTAAATGCTTAATTATTATATAACTCAAAAGCAGCACTATTTTGCTTTCCCTACATTCTCCCAGCAATTCAGAGAAAGCAAAACACACTTACATCAATTTACTCTGCAGCCAATCTAAAAAGAAAAACAGGAAGAAGGAAAAAAACCCACTCGAGACAAATTGTTGATATTAACTTCAAACTATCCTTTTCTCTTCCCCAACATTCTCATGCCCAAAAATTTCACACATTAGCCCATACTTTCTAATCAACCAAGCAGACTCACATTCAGAAGAATCAAAAGGAGGAGGCGCATAAACCACAAATGACAAATGATATGATATTAAAATAGCGTTACTCTCTTTTGATAAAATTGCTTTCTCAACCTTTTGGCCATCAAATGAAATGCTGGTCACCGTCTTCCACTATAGATGTCCAATCGAATTGACGAATTTATACCAACTCTTATCAAGCTTGACTCTTGCTTTGCCCATCAACGCTTCTGGTCAGATCAAAAATCTATCTCCTGGCCTAGCACTCGAAATTACAATTTTCTAGTAATTTCAGTTATTATAACCAAAATTACAACTGTTATAATGGGAGTACTTACTATTTACTTTTTTTTGAAGATTATAATTAATTAAATATTATGTAAATCAAATAAACAATATTGTTGCAGTTGATATATCACATGTTAGCTTTACATGTTTGGAGACTAGCAATTTGTTTTATAATTCACATGAATCTATGAAACTTATGTTAATGCCAACGATGATTGCATTAGTTGTTTGTAATATATATCCAAACATGGAGAAATAGAATAATGTTGAAAAAATGTAGTCAATATCCAATCAAATTTCGAAATCTAACCTTTGCAATGGGAGTAAAATTCAAATCTTGGTGTTGTGAATGATGTTTCTTTAGTCATAGTTGTCAATTACATGACCAAGGCAATGCTTTACTTGGAGCTCCTCTCATTAAGAAGCAAGAAGCTCAAGGTAATACTATTGATTTACAAAACTATAATGCCATGTACACTTCAGGCTACCTTTACATCTGTTTAATATCCCTTTATATCTGTTTAAGGAAACAATCTTGGATCCTAGAACTCCCGTGTTGATCCATATGCTTCCAGGTCCACATCATCAAGCCCTCTTCTCTAAACAATGGAAAAACCAAAGATCAAAAAGAACAGGGGGATATATTAGAAATTGCACATCGTTATGAAATACTATAAATGTCTCCCAATATTTATTAAGAAATTTATCCCACAACCCAAGTAACAGAGCTTATTAAATATCAGTAAAAATGAAAAACAAGAAGACCAGCAAAATAGCATAGTACCTCTGCTAAGAAATTCAGCACAGCCACGCTTTCCTAGTGTCTGTCTCTCAAGCTTCGCCAAAAAGTTGTTGCATTCCTAGAATATGATAATATCAACAAATCAAGGTTTCAATAACAATTATGCCAAGAATGGCTGAGGTACTCCATCTAAATTGTAGACACAGGTAACAAATAAGAGATTGATAAAGATTTGAGCCATAGTAATTTCTCAATTCTGCCAAAAGGTAATTCTTAGATCATCAATATGAGACAAACTAGGGAGCTGAACTGATATTTCACTTACATTGTACAAAGCCTTCTCCCCAGGAAAAAGATAAGCTTGCAGATACCCCAACAGGAAACCAAGGTTACCAGCCCTAAAAGAGGATCAAGAGTGCTCTGACACAAACATAAAAGCAGAAAATATAAGGGAAAGCATAAGTTTCTGAGTAAAAAAAACCAAGGGACCATCAGAACTTCTGTGCTTAAATCGATCAAGGTTAGATCTGAATAGAAAAACTTTAAAAGCATCCACTACTGTCTGATCATCATTTTACCCAAAATCTAAACTATTTACACAAATAAAATAGAGCACCTGTAAAATGAAGGTAGCTCCAATGATGCGCACTGCCCATTTAACATATTGGGCTACACCAAGATCCACCCTCCCATCTTCGGTGGGCACAAATTTCCTCACCACCCAGCATCCCCAAGCAGCACCACCAAGGATTATTCCCACAAGCAAAAATATGGAGACCTGCAAGAAAAAAACAAGAAAGCCAGATTACTCGTCAATGTTAACACATTGGACATCTCCCTAGTTAGCAGAGCAATTAAAAATCCAACATGCAATGAGGTGAATGCTAAGGAAAAGAACTTACAGGATTCTGCATCTCCTCACTAACTCCAAATCTTACAAGCATCGAATTTACTAGCATTGAATAGTGATTTAGAAGAAAAGATCCAACTCCAAGCTGTAAAAAGAAAGGACAGTAAGATCAACGTACACTACACATCAAATGAAACATGTTCATTACTTTCAAGCAATGTGAAGTATACTCACCACTGATCTAAATAGAGCAAAATAGAAGGCACCTTTCCTTCCAATTAGCAATATCTTCGTTCCCTACAAGATTAAAGGAAATTATGACAAAAATGAACCTGGCTGACATCTACTTTAGTATGTTCTGGGATTCTAATTTTGAAAAATCAAGTGAAATGCAATAACAATTATTCTTTCAAGAATCATAAAGATTGTTGCAGCTAGGAATGAAATGCAATTACAATTATTCTTTCAAGAAAGCTGTAAAAGCAACAACTTCATACCTGAAATAGCAGAATCATAATGAACAGAAAAACACCCATCACGATTGAACTGCTATAGTAAAAGGGCACCCAATTGCTGACAAGTGGAGCCACAAATAGTAACGCAAATCCCAATGCCAGAGATAAAAGGCGCCATTGCTGGAAATCTGCAAAGGAACATGAAATAAAGATGACCATAAAAGTGAACATTTCTTAAAGTGGAAAGCTATAAACTGAAGTCACACAAGAAGAAAAGGTAGACCTTCTTGAATAGCTACTCTGACAAATCCAGATAGTTTGCCGGTGAACTTGACATCTATGTATTTTACCTCATAAGGAGACATGAAAGAGTTCCACGTCCCCTTGACAGATTTCCACTTAGCATCTATGCACTGACATAAGCCAAGTGTCTTATTTCTGCAAAGAATTCAGGAGAAACACAAAACAGATTAGATCAAAGACCGTGAAAGAGAAAGAGAGAGAGAGAGAGAAAGAGAAAGATTGACTTACCGGTGAAAACAAACCTTTATCTTGCCATGTAATCTCTCCGGGATTGCCTCAGATGGAGCCAATGTAACCCGAAAACAACTGGCATAACTCTTCAGCTTCAGCCTTGATACACCAGAAACTTGAATACGTTGACACTGTATGACATCCTTAGACCCAGCAGAAGCATAGTGGCTAGAAAGCAAGGATGGAGTGACAACCACCACTGGATTTCCAATATCAACACCTGTTATTTTCAAGCAATAAAATTATCAAACCATTATAAATCAAATTTAAACATATGAATCAAGACACATGGCATATAAATCCAAGACACAATAGACGATCAAGAAATAATAATCTGCCCATTTCTGCCAGTGTGAGACAAAAGCTCCAAAGTTTTCCTTAAAGAGCTACCAATTGAAAATTTTGCCATGGGATGGATATCTAATATTTCTCTTGAATGAAAACATACCTTCATGTCTCTTTGGTGACCAAGAAAGCAGAAACAAATTTCATTTGTTTACCAAATCAAACTGAGATACAGTGAAGAATAAAAATTTCAAACAGAAACTGCATACGACCAAGAGCTGACAATTGAAAATTTTACCATGGGATGAATATCTACTATTTCTCCTGAATGAAAACAAGCATTCATGTCTCTCTGGCGACCAAGAAAGCAGAAACAAACCAAATGCAACTGAGATATGGTGAAGAATAAAAATTTCAAACAGAAACTGAATACAACCAAGAGCTGCTAATTGAAAACTTTACTACCGGATGGATTATCTACTATTTCTCCTAAATGAAAACAAACATTCATTTCTCTCTGGCAACCAAGAAAGCAGAAACGAATTTCATTTGTTTACCAAATCAAACTGAGAACCGAATGAAAACAAACATCCATGTCTCTCTGGCAACCAAGAAAGCAGAAATAAATTTCATGTGTTTACCAAATGAAACTGAGATCTGAATGAAAACATACCTTCATGACTCTCTGGCGACCAAGAAAGCAGAAACAAATTTCATTTGTTTACCAAATCAAACAGAGATATGGTGAAAAATAAGAATTTCAAACAGAAACTGAATACGACCAAGAGTTGCCAATTGAAAATTTTACTATGGGATGGATTATCTACTATTTCTCCGGAATGAAAGCAAACATCTGTTTCTCTCTGACGACCAAGAAAGCAGAAACAAATTTCACTTGTTTACCAAATGAAACTTAGATCTGAATGAAAACAAACATGCATGTCTCTCTGGCGATCCTGAGAGCATAAACAAATTTCATTTGTTTACCAAATGAAACTTAGAACTGAATGAAAACAAACATTCATGTCTCTCTGGCAACCAAGATAGCATAAACAAATTTCATTTGTTTACCAAATGAAACTGAGATCTAAATGAAAATATACATTCATGTCTCTCTGGCTACCAACAAAGCAGAAACAAAATTCATTTGTTTACCAAATGAAACTGAGAACTGAATGAAGACAAACATTGATGTCTCTCTGGCGACCAAGAAAGCATAAACAAATTTCATTTGTTTGCAAAATGAAACTGAGATACGATGAAGAATAATAACTCCAAACAGAAACTGAGATACAGTGAAGAATAAAAACTCCAAACAGAAATAGAGATACGAACATCATGTCTATGGATTATCTACGGTTACTATGGGATGGATTATCCACTATTTCTCCCGAATGATAACAAACATTCATGTCTCACTGGCAACCAAGAAAGCAGAAACAAATGAATCTGAATGAAAACAAACATGCATGTCTCTCTGGCGATCCAGAAAGCAGAAACAAATTTCATTTGTTTACCAAATGAAACTGAGATACGATGAAGAATAATAACTCCAAACAGAAACTGAGATACGGTGAAGAATAAAAACTCCAAACAGAAACAGAGATACGAGCATTCATGTCTATGGATTATCTACGGTTACTATGGGATGGATTATCCACTATTTCTCCCGAATGATAACAAACATTCATGTCTCACTGGCAACCAAGAAAGCAGAAACAAATGAATCTGAATGAAAACAAACATGCATGTCTCTCTGGCGATCCAGAAAGCAGAAACAAATTTCATTTGTTTACCAAATGAAACTGAGATACGATGAAGAATAATAACTCCAAACAGAAACTGAGATACGGTGAAGAATAAAAACTCCAAACAGAAACAGAGATACGAGCATTCATGTCTATGGATTATCTACGGTTACTATGGGATGGATTATCCACTATTTCTCCCGAATGATAACAAACATTCATGTCTCACTGGCAACCAAGAAAGCAGAAACAAATGAATCTGAATGAAAACAAACATGCATGTCTCTCTGGCGATCCAGAAAGCAGAAACAAATTTCATTTGTTTACCAAATGAAACTGAGATACGATGAAGAATAATAACTCCAAACAAAAACTGAGATACGGTGAAGAATAAAAACTCCAAACAGAAACAGAGATACGAGCATTCATGTCTATGGATTATCTACGGTTACTATGGGATGGATTATCCACTATTTCTCCCGAATGATAACAAACATTCATGTCTCACTAGCAACCAAGAAAGCAGAAACAAATGAATCTGAATGAAAACAAACATGCATGTCTCTCTGGCGATCCAGAAAGCAGAAACAAATTTCATTTGTTTACCAAATGAAACTGAGATACGATGAAGAATAATAACTCCAAACAAAAACTGAGATATGGTGAAGAATAAAAACTCCAAACAGAAACAGAGATACGAGCATTCATGTCTATGGATTATCTACGGTTACTATGGGATGGATTATCCACTATTTCTCCCGAATGATAACAAACATTCATGTCTCACTGGCAACCAAGAAAGCAGAAACAAATGAATCTGAATGAAAACAAACATGCATGTCTCTCTGGCGATCTAGAAAGCAGAAATAAATTTCATTTGTTTACCAAATGAAACTAAGATACGGTGAAGAATAATAACTCCAAACAGAAACTGAGATACGGTGAAGAATAAAAACTCCAAACAGAAACTGAGATACGAACATCATGTCTATGGATTATCTACTGTTACTATGGGATGGAGTATCCACTATTTCTCCCGAATGATAACAAACATTCATGTCTCACTGGCAACCAAGAAAGCAGAAACAAATGAATCTGAATGAAAACAAACATGCATGTCTCTCTGGCGATCCAGAAAGCAGAAACAAATTTCATTTGTTTACAAAATGAAACTGAGATACGGTGAAGAATAATAACTCCAAACAGAAACTGAGATACGGTGAAGAATAAAAACTCCAAACAGAAACAGAGATACGAGCATTCATGTCTATGGATTATCTACTGTTACTATGGGATGGATTATCTACTATTTCTCCCGAATGATAACAAACATTCATGTCTCACTGGCAACCAAGAAAGCAGAAACAAATGAATCTGAATGAAAACAAACATGCATGTCTCTCTGGCGATCCAGACAGCAGAAACAAATTTCATTTGTTTACCAAATGAAACTGAGATACGATGAAGAATAATAACTCCGCACAGAAACTGAGATACGGTGAAGAATAAAAACTCCAAACAGAAACTGAGATACGAACATTCATGTCTATAGATTATCTACTATTTTTCCGGAATGAAAACAAACATTCATGTCTCTACAAACAGACACTGAGATACGGTGAAGAATGAAAATTACAAAAAGAAATTGAGAAACAGCATACTTTCGAGAATGGCGGTCTCGTGACTGGAAGGTGAGGTCACCAGCCAGAGAAGGACAACGAAGAGACGTGCACCGGAAAACGAGCCCATCGCAGTAAAAACAAGCACACAGAAGCTCTCTCTGTCTGTCTTGGAAATTGTTTCGACAAAGATTGAAGGGACTCTCTTCGACTGGCTTCTTTTTGTTGATACGAGCGTGTGCCTCTTATTACATAGCTTTTAATTGCGTGGCTTTCCAGCGCGTCTTTAAAAGCCCCGTCTGTGCAGATTATGTCTATAACGCGCCTTCGAGCGCGTCTTTAAAAGGGCCGTCCGTCCAAATTTTGCCCAACAGAAAAATGAGAGATGTATTTGGGAGAGAGAAATTACTGCCACGTGTACCAATCGTTTCACCTCAACTTAATTTTCAATTTTCCCGCTTACAGATTTTTATTTTTATTTTTTTATTTTTTAGATCTTTGCTTGCTTATTACGTCTTGTCATCAAAAATTAAATCCATAACGCGCCTTCGAGCGCGTCTCTAGAAGGCCCGAATATTGAATAAAATTTATGGAAAGACAAAAATGATTTGCTTTGAACAAAATGGGGCCAAAAGGCTGTGTTTCCGGCCTTGATAAAATGCCATTGTTCAAGTGTTTTAACAAGGAAAAACCGCTACTTTTGGATGTGGTTTTACTGATAAAGTTGGTCCAAGAGAACTCTGTCAGCTGAATTCACAAACTAAAGCTTTAAAATGGGAAACGACCCTGCATTGCTGCTTATGATTCTTTACAGCAGGCTGCCTGTGACACTGATCTCAATTTGCATTGGTTTGTGTGATTAGAGTAATGTCATTTGTAATTGAGTTTAATTACTTGAGGGAATTTTGAGCTTGACATTCAAGTTGTCGTTGACTCAACAGGTGAAGAATCCTCACAGAGATTTGCCGCTTGGTATAGGTGCTGCATTGTTTGTTTGTTTGTTGTGCATTATACATGATGGTCTTTGTCGTAATTGTTGGTTTAGTACCTTACTATGTAATGGATCCTGACACCCACATCTCCTCTGCATTTGTGAGTAACGGCATGCAATGGGCAGCATAAGCATAGATTTTTCTTTAAATTTTTCGTGCATTCAATTTGTCAATAAAGTTGGTCCAGTAATTGCATGTTGCTGCTTGAAAATCTACATTTTTGCCCATGAATTTTTGCAGTTACATAATAACTGTTGGAGCTATTACTGCTCTCTACTCAACATTGATGGGTTCCATTGAATTGTGCTTTATGCATGACGCGCATTGCTGATTGTTTTGCACAATTTGGAAATAGTCCACCATTAGAGTGTTACAACTTGTTTTATGTGAATCATTGGATATTTAATTAAATTTTTATCTATGTTATGGATTCTTTACATAGATCGCTAGTACACTTGGCCAAAAACTTGTAATCAGTGGGATAGTTTGGTAAACTTTTGAAAAAATGTTTCTGTTTGAGAAAGATATTGGAAAGATATTGTGTTAGACATGATTACTGTCAACTACAAATATGTCTTTTACTGTGACTTTAAAGCACAATGCAAAGATTTTGTCAGAAATTGTTGTATGTGGTATATGAAAAAAGAGCACTTGGTGTATGAATTTTAGGGAGAGCTTTTGGAAAAGAAGAAAGATAGAAATATTTCTACAAAATAAGAGGGAATCAAAGCTTGTCGCTCCACACTAGTGTCAACCACTGCGGTGGTGATCTGGCTCGGAGCCACCATGTTGCTGCCACCAAACTGTATGGAATCTGCCACCAAACAAATAAACAGGAGTGCTTGTTTATGCGATTTATGGGAGAAGAAATAGCTCGTTGCAGGATGCAATCTTACGGTAAATTTAGGGTATATTTAGTACTAACAACACTTTGACTTAAAATATTCTTAAATGCCTATTATTTAACAATACTATAATAGACAAAAGGAGAAAGTCTTTTTAAATCAAGTATTTTGATTATGATGCACTAACAAAGACATTGGGACTAAATTCTATTTTGAATAACTTGAGAGTAACCATACTAAGACGTTTCGTTAGACATTTGAATATGTAGTGTGTTAACTCAAGAATGGATTGCCTTTAATAATCACTTTGATTTTTTGGGACATAAGGGGTCATCTCAGAGGAAGAGACATTTCAAAATGATGCAAAGATAACTATACGCATTTACTCATGGCCATCATTTGGTTAGATTTTCTTACTTAAGATTAGGATGTTGTTTCATTCTATTCTAATCACGATAATGGCATTTGTGGAAGTTGGGAAGTACATATTCTGCGTATTGAAATGAATTTTTTTTTTAATCTTTAATTTTTGTGTTTTGGGTCAGTTTGACTAAGGAATCTTTGACTGCACTACCTCTGGCAAAATGTTGGGTGGTAAGAGAACTACTAAAACTCATTTTTAGTGATGCCAACTTAGTATAGCCCCTGTAGTAATTATTTTGTTGTGTCTTGTTTTCATATTTCAAAACTTCATTTGCTTATTGACTTGGTGACCTCGAGTTATGATAAATATTTCTTTGGGGATGTTGGAAGAGAAACATATGATTTCTTTTAGGGGTGATTTTGCATATTAGTATGTTATTTGCACTTAATTGGAAGACATGTTTGTTAAGTTCATCCATTTATATAATCACACGTGGACAATAGATACATTTGTTAGATATATGCATTAGATTCTCTAAATGTTGGAAAACGAGCAACTGTTATAATACAAATTAGATAGTGATCCCTGAGTTGAGTTCCTTGCAGCATCTTAAAATTTGTTGGAGGTTCAGATGATTGTTTAAAATGTGTTGAATGTTGATGGATCTTGAGCTTGTAAAACTTAGTACAGAGGCAATGCTTTTTGTGCTATATGAGCCGTTATATATTGCCAAAAATTATGAATATGATCTATGTTTCACTGATGTTACAATTGATTTTCAATTAGTTGAAATAGCCATAAATTGAATTGCATGGAAACTGCTAACTGTAGAGTTCTAGTTTCCTTCTTCTTCTTTTTTTCTTTTTTTTTTGAAATATAAATCAGCCGGTTCATCTCTGATTCAAGCCTCTTGAATCAACTGTTGGTCATTGCTGGATCAACCTGCATCTCTGATGCCACAATGTTACGGATCCGGACAACCAATCGGGTAATAGGGGGATCCACAACAAAATCGTCCCAATCGATCGGAATCCGATTCTTACATGGTTTGCCTATGGTGGCAATCGGTCAGAAACAACACTAATCGGGTAAGAAAGCTTTAAAGATTCAAATTCATTCGATGCAAAAATGAGACAAAAGAGTTCAAATTCCAGCCTTACCCTTTTACGCCCATACCTCCCCTTCTTTGTCTAGGTCGGGTGCCCTGCCTTCCCTGGTGGCAGAGGCTTGCCCGCTAACTACCCTACTATCCAACAGTGTACATGTTGGCCTGTACTAAGGGGACAAGAGTCCTATTCTGATCCGCACGGTTCTTTCGCATGCGCCCGCTGTTGGTGTGGTGCAGATTTGATGCTTCCACCCCACCCTATCCCGCCCTGTTCGCTCCCGCCTTGCCGTCCTGACACCTCATAGCCCACTAGGCACTTATGTGGCGCCAACTCGCATCATACATCAACAGAGGTGAGTGTGTTATGTGTTTTCTCAAAGAATTTATTTTCTTTCTTTATTTGGTTCCTGACTTTAATGATTTTTGTTGAGTACATAGATCAACAGATGAGGTGAAGCCCATTTAGACTTGGAAAATGCTTAGTGTTCAGTGCGGGTCGGGACAGCCTCAAGCGAAGTGTTCGTAGTTTACGTCTTCTTGTGGGAGTACAACCATTGGTGCTGTTAGGAGAGCACTTAGCATCAAGAGTTTATTTTCCCCAAAGTCTTGGCTAGCATATGTAAAAGCAGGATTTATGGATGTTTGTTTACGTTTGTATCTATTAATTAATACTTTGCTTCTAGCTATGTTTCAATCTTTGTATTACATTATTTAGTTGTTAAGTTGTTGTTATCTCATGGTGTATACATAATTAACTTTTAATTAACTCTTGCAATAGAACTTCTATTATATGCTCCAATACATCAAGTCTTGGACTTTTGAGTGGTATTTTTGTGGATTATGGCTGTTGGAACAAATTTATGTGCTTTCAGTTGAGCATATTGCTTCTGAGTTGACTAATGAACACTATAATGAACTAATCTCCAAATTTCAAGATATTCAAACCTCTAGTGATTGTCTTGAACTTAGTAATTGTGTACCTTGCATGTGGAATGGGTGGTGCATTTCTCTTGTTTGAATTGGTTGTTCTAACTTGTATAGATCAGGATGATGCACGGCACAACTTTGGACGTAGATGCACAACTTTGGGCATACAAGAACTTCAACGTTACAATAGGTGCAGTTGATTACTTGGCAAAATTAATCTAAAAGATATCATAACATTTCAAAATATGTTATCCATGGATGTTTAATGAAAAATGGCTATGGGGTGTAGGGTGTAGGGGGTAGGTTGTACTTGGACTTGAAAACATGATATCAAGATATTTTATTTCACTGTATTATATTATATTTTGAAGTAGCCATATGTTGATCCATCCAGGTACACGTTGAAGATCTCCAAAAGATATTTTGAAGTATCAACCTGTCCCCTAAAAATAGGAGTTAATGGTCGAAACTGAAAAACTTAGTTCGGATTTTGTGAGGGATGCTGTGTGAACTCAAGAGTACGTATTGGGATGCCTATTGGTTTAGGCTTTGAAGCAGGGCCTGATTTCGGATGCAGAGTATTTATTATAACAAATCTAATTTATTTGATTTTCTTTACTATTGATTACCGGCATGTAGGTGGGACTGATATGTCATTACTCTTTAAAGTCATTCGGTAACTTGTACCAAAGGTAAAATATTGTTTAATTACTTATTATTCGTAGCTTAACTAAGTTCCTACAATAAGCCTAATACCTTGATATAGGGCATTTCTACATTTTTAACTTCACCTGGGGATGATATTATGATCTCCTTTCAGGTTTTATTTGCCCACTGGTGTCGCTGCTTCCTTTTACTTGCATTCTCATCAATGTCTACCTACTCATTAATCTTGGGTGAGTAGCTGGTCAAATTATCCGCTATTTACCAATTATTGAAACCATCAACTTCTCTTTTAGTTGGCTTTCTCTATCATGGATTTGTTTTTACTTGTTGGGAGTAAGGTGGATTCATCCTGAAACTGTTTTAAAGACTCTGTTGGTAGTATAATGAACCAAACTAAGGAAGGTGGATTCATTTTTCCCTGATAGATAAGCAACTTCCGAGGGACTAATTTTTTTCTCCTAGTCTAACATATCTCACCACATCATGGATGTACTTTCTTTTCTAAAAGATATGGTTTAATCCATCCATTAGTCAGCTGTACGAGGAAAAGTATCAGTGGTCAAGTGCTCTATTGCATTTGAATCAGTGGAGAACAAATAAACAAAGAAAAGCGATGTGGATTGTGTTTGGTTTCCTTTGATTGGAGTTTCTAGAACTTTTCGCAACTCTGCTGCAAAATCTATATGTTTCTGACACTCATTATGATAAACCCCTTATGCTTGTTCTGATGTATTGTATCCAGAGCCGCAACTTGGGCACGTTTTTCTGTGTGGCTGATAATAGGAGTGCTTGTTTATGTGGTTTATGGGAGAAGAAACAGCTCGTTGCGGGGCGCAATGTTTCGGGCCAACAGTTCATGCTGAAGAAATCTATCGAAGGCTTGTGAGCAATTTGGTTTAGACACCTTATAACTAAAAGCCTTCTCAGTCCTTGTATGGGCTCCCAAGTCCCATCGTGTACTATAGAAAGCCTCGTTGGGATATTTTAAGATTGTTTAGTTAACATCAAAATCAATTTTAACACATCTGCTATTGTTATAGATATGTAAATAAACTTATATTAGTTGTATGTAACATAAAATTAGGTTTATAAGTCACTTGAAACAACTTAAATTATGATTGTAACTAATCACTACAAGATATGCTAAAAACGTGATAAAATGGGACAGACATAAAATGGAAAAGAAAATCAAATAAATAAAAAATAAAGGATATACTTTAACCCTTTATGTTTGAGAGTGACAATGGTATAAAATTCACCCCTAAAGGTGTAGGATTTTTTTTTTTCATGATTATCGTTAAGGCGTGAATAAATCTTACATTGTTGTTATCACCTTTTAAGTTAATCTTGAGATTAAAAAAAAAAAAGAAAAAAAGCCTTTGAAGAATTATTGGACTTTTATCCATCTTCGGATTTCAAAAACTATCCACGAAGATTGGATTCTTTCCTCGTCCGTTTGATAAAAATGCAAATGACTTTTCACGGGCGGCTCGTTTAGAGAGGAACCATTGACATCTTCTTCTACATTCATTTGGGAGGGTTTTTGCTTCTTCTTCTTCTTCTTCTTCTTCTTCTTCTTCTTCTTCTTCTTCTTCTTTCCAAACGGCATTCCTGCCTGCCTCTTCATTTTTTCATATGTAGGCCTTTCGCTGCAGGTACCTAAACTGGAAAAATAATGAGAAAATTATGAAACTGGGGAGGGAAAGGGAAACAATTGAATTCTTTTTCTATGTCTTCACATTAATAATTTTTTTATTGCTGCGAATGTTGAGCTGTAACTGATGAAAAGTGAAGTTTTAAAGTCCTTAATCATTTGCTACCTCCGCCTCTATCCTTGGTTTCCTGTAGTCCTTTTTTCTTTTATTTCTTATTTGACGGTTGATTGGACTGTTGTAGCCAATGCTTCGTTTTTTTGCTAACTTTTGTGTTAACGCTAACCTTGGAGAGCCTTCTGTATCATGTCTTTTTTTCAAATATCGTTCCAGTTGCTGCGGCAGAGAATGGTGTGTTTACTTCTCCAGAGATAGCGAAATCGTTCGATTTTGCTTCTGAGGAGCGGATATACAATTGGTAATCTATTTCTCATGAAGCCCTTGCTTAATATATGTGCTTGAACCAGAACGATTGCTTTTGCTAATTCTATTGCTTTTTACTCTGGTCGCTTTTCTTTTAGTATTTGTTTCTGGATTTTGGCTTACGAATAGATATTCCGGTTATGTGAAGTTGAATTCTTACTGTTGAACCATAATGTAATACACATTTTGCTTGTTCATACTTGTACAATATTACTCAGAAATATTTCATGTTGTTCTCACTTTTATTGCCTTTGAAAGAGATGCTGGTTATTATTGGATATACTGTTGCTGTGTACTAATTGCATTCTTTAGTACCATTATTCCTAGGAATTGATTTCATATTTGGTGATTCTATGAGTATTGAGATAGAAGAACCCTAGCAACCTTGAACTTTATCCCATAATTGTTCTTTTTGATTTGAACTTCCTTTGCATCCCTTGAGATATTATCTTTACTCTTGCACCTCATTATTTTTGTGATGGAGATACCATTTAGCCTTATGGGATGGAGTAAATATCACTGATAACTTTGGATATTATTGCCAAATTTTTGGTAGTGTCTAATCAAGTCGTTCCGATTGATCAGATGCTGGTGGGCATAAGTAAAGTGTTCTTTAGCATGTCTAGTTTTTAATACACTTTTAACTGTCCCAGAAAACATTTGCCAAACTGCACCTTTAACTCCGCTTGTCTTTCGTTATCCCATCATTCGCCTGAACTTTGCCTCTTACGAGATTACCTCATTATCCGAGAATTAGAGTTACCATGTATTATTGAACTTCTGCTGAACTTAGAAGAATCTGGTCCTTTGATGTATCTCTTGTTCTGTTTTTGGTTGTTGAAAGCAATTCATTAGCAACCAAAAGCAAGGAGTGTGTCCATGGCTTTGTTATGGATAATGACCGTTGTTATTTTAGTGCCGTATAATAGCATTACAGTGCAGGCGTAATATAGCTGTTGCTTATTTTTTCACTTCCATCAACTGCAATTCTATTTGTACTCATATAGCCTCTCTTTTATTGCATGTCCATTTAACCTCTCTCTCTCTCTCTCTCTCTCTCTCTCTCTCTCTCTCTCTCTTCTCTCTCTCTCTCTTCTCTCTCTCTTTTTTTTTATTCAGTTTAATGGCAAATTCACACTTGCAAGTGTAGGATGTAGTTTTGTAAAACCATGACTTGGTCTCACAGAATTTTGACTAGTTCAAGGGTCTGGTTAAGTGTGCATATGTTGGACTCTTTTTTGATTTAGTTAAAATATACCTTTTATCATACCTTGACCTCTGTAGGGTTTTTGATTTTCTAATTGGCTTTTGTCTAGATGTTGCAGGAATACTCAAGTTGAGTTTTGATTGCATTTTACATTTCTAGTGTCTAACTAATTCTTGAAGTGTGTAGAAAGAAATTTTCATTTATAGCTCCTGTTATTTATGTTTTTTAACTGTAATTATTGGATGTTAGGTGGGAGTCTCAAGGGTATTTTAGGCCAAACTTTGAGCGAGGAAGTGATCCATTTGTGATTTTAATGCCAGCTCCTAATGTTACTGGTTTGCTGCACATGTGGCATGCAATGTTTGTGACTCTTGAGGTTGTGAAGTTTGTCTTCTGTTCTTGATTTGTTTATTTCGATATTATTGATTTACCTGCCATTTCATTTGTGTTCAGAAAAATATTGATTTTACCCAGTCATTCTAACTACAGTTTCCTGGATAAAGTGTTACACTTGCATACAAGGCATTTGATTGTACACACATCATAACGCTTGGTTCATACTTGGGCTGCAATTCTCTTAACACTTTTCTATAGATTCAGATTTGTGATGTATTTGGCTACTGTTACCATCTTGCACATGTCTGGTTGTCTTGTTAAGATATTTTTTATTACAAACATGTGCACACGTACACAAACAGTTTCTTATGTGAATTGATACATACAGATATGTTTATACACTTTCGTCACACACTTGATGTAGAGGAC
Source organism: Casuarina cunninghamiana (assembly GCA_028551485.1). Lineage (NCBI taxonomy): Eukaryota > Viridiplantae > Streptophyta > Magnoliopsida > Fagales > Casuarinaceae > Casuarina > Casuarina cunninghamiana. The sequence goes on along the minus strand of CM052370.1, from coordinate 19,247,513 downwards.
GAAAGATGACTGCATTCATCATTTGCATTGCATTTAGTTTATCTTCAAAAAGAAAAAAGAAAGAGGAAGAGACATGCATTGAAATTTCAGATGTGTTGCTACTTGTGTATGGCCTAGATAAGCCCAATTAAATTTTACATTGAATATGGTAATAGGGAAAGGGTGTGGCAGTACCTAGTCACCTATGAGTTGCACAGTATTGTGTAGTGTTGTTATGGGAAAAATGGTATTGTTATGAGAGGTGCTGCATTATCATTTTTTTTTTTTTTTTTGGGAAAATGATGCCGTTATCATTGATATTAGTAGCACAGGTTGATCAAAGGCTCAAACTTGTATGGGAAGATACATGGGTAGGGCATAGAACTTGACTGCTCAATATGTCATCCCAACCTTTGGGTAGAAATAAAATACAATATTAAGACATTGAAAGTGCTTGAGAAAATCTTACAAAAAAATGTCAAAATTACAAATAACCTCAAGGAGGCCTATGATGTTATAGGCCTAATTGATCCTCCCATTCTACATTATCGTTGTATTTGATCCCTTTTCATATCCCACCCATTCTGGTGACAATAAACTCTGACATAATTCCTAAGAAATTGAGGTATCATAGTATTGTTCAAAACTCATTCTATTGTTGCATTCTTCTATAATCTCATTCCATAAATAATACAGATGGCAAGTTTTTCCATCCTACCAGGCCCTAGCGGCACTGGTTTTTCCTATTACATCAGGGGAATGGGGTGGGTACAGGGTATTTGACAGAACTGAAATCAAATTCAGGCCTGGGATGGGTATTGATTGCCTCACTTTGGTCTAATTATATCTACGTCTATAAAGGTGACATGTACTTTGTAAATATGGAAGTCTTAGAAGAGACCTTTTTCTTCTTCTTTTTTTCTTTCTAATTTTGAATTCCTTAACAAAATAAGAAAACTGCTTGTCCCAAAAGTTACTAATTCATATTAACCTGTAGGAAGACCTGGCTTTTTCTCTCTAATTGGCATTTTCTGTGACACTTGCATTCGACTACCCAAAGACTAATGGAATAGGAAGAATGGTAGCTATATCTATTTGCTACTGCTGGCCGCATTATCTCCTTTGTTTCAACTTCAAATCCCCCGAACTCACCCAGTCCAAAGTTAATTTGACTACTAGGTCTTCCTCTACACTAACTCTTCAGCCCCTTCTTTAGGATGGCTTCCAAAATCTGAAGGTTATGAATCTTGACTCTGGTACAAAGTATGAACTCTTTTTTTCTTTGAACTTGTTTTTCAATTTGTTTAGGCTTTGATGTATTTTAACGAGCATGTACTTTCATGCCATTTTTTTTTCATTTTATATTATTCTGAAATGGGATCTGAATTGCTGTAATTGCACAAATTTCATTTTGGTGCTTTACTGCTGATTTTTTTCCCCCCCTTAGTTTGTTGGTTGCTAGTTGGTTATCATGTTGTAAAATATGAAAAGAAATGTTCAGAATTGGTCTCTCATGAAATCATGTTGTAGTTTACCTGGCTAGTACAAGATTTATCAAAACTATTAGTGTTATAATCATGTTCTGCTTTTTGTTTTGGTGTGAAATGCTCTGACATGTTCCCATCATTGGGAGATGTCTAAGCGGACTCCATTGCTTTATTATTCTTTAATGACAAATGGTGAAATTAAGTTCTTCTAATCACTTTTCCATTCCATTTAACATGATGTGTATATGATTTTTCTTTTACCGTGAAGCCATGCTGGAGAGAAGTTAATGTTAATGCTATGTGAGTTAAGAATTAAATTGCATTTTGGCAAGAAGAGGAAAGCAAAAGCAGTGGAAATCTTGTTTTAGGAAATTGTAATCCAATTGGATTTTTCATATGTGGCCTCCATTACTAAGTTTTTAAGACGATGGAGAATTGTTTCTAAGAGAAAACACATTTTTAGAGAACTTCTTCCATCTCTGCATGAAGTTTTTTTTTTCTTCTACTAAATACTCACTTTTTTTTAAATGTTGTTCCTTGATAAAAGTTTTTAGAAAAATTGTGTAGGTCGGTATCCATTCATCCTTTTGTCTAGGCATGTCTCCTGTCTCTACCTTCAATGGTGCCCCCTTTGCTTTTACTTGGGACGGCAGGGGAGTTTTCTAAACAGCCTGTCTTTGTTGAGAGTCCCCTTGGGTGAAGGGATGAGGGTCTTCACCCATCACATGTTAGGGCTGACGATTGCCACCTCTGGAGGCCAATCTATAACGCATCCAAGTGTTTCTTATTTATTTTTGTATTTCGTTTTGCTTCTTTTATGTTTTCTAATTACTTTTCAAATTTATGGTTTTTCAGATACACCTTTTCAAATATAAATGAGCTTCCATTTGTGGGCCTTCCTTATAATTCCTTTTCAGCTATGGATCCTCTCAAAATATTTTTCTGTTTTCAATTTTGGAAGTTGGAAATAGTGTTTGGAGATTTATGAACATTTAGGAAATCGAATTTGAATGTCTGGCTTTAAATAAAGGAATTGACAGCAGTAGTTTGTGGAATCTATAACCTGGTGTAGAAATGGATATAGGATGTACTACAGCTTCATACTTGGCGTATTAGATTGCACTTTTATTGTGATAGTGTTTCTTTAAAAAAAAAAAAAAAAAAAGGGCTCAAGGTGGGTTTGTTTCCGAAAAAGAATGCGCTGCAGATTTTATGGTGGCCTGTTTTCAGCTTTTGGGGCTATTGTTTGAACACAATTCTAGACAAGTGGACATGTGAAAGAATGCCTGATTGTGTGGATACAACAAAACAATAATGGGTTGAGAAGTGTAAAGGACGAAGGGAAAAGAGGCATGGGAGGGGTGAGAGGTGGGGAGGAAGGATTATGCTTTGCATAACTGTTAGTTTAGGGCATGACCTTGTAGAAGGAGCTTGAGGTTTATAAGTTAATCATCGTAATGAAAAACAAGATAAATGGGACAAATAGCTCATGTTGGTGGAAACTGAAAACTTGTTTCTAATAGAAAATACCTGATCTGGGATTGTGGTCTTCTTTGGTGAAGGTTACAGGGAAGAACCAGATAGACAAGGAAGGAAAAGTTAGGGCGATTATGTTGAGCATTGGAGGGGGGCAAAAGGGGAAGGGGGACTTTTAAAGTGGGGGAAGGTTTGTGATACTGTTAGAAGTGTGATCATGTAAGGATTTACTTAGACTTTCAGAATTCATGTTTCCTGGAGTATAACTAATAAAAAAAACCTTTAAATTCAATGTAATTATTTTCAATGGAAGGATCAGTTTGGAAGCAGAAATGCCTTCTGAAACATAAGCATTAATATGAAATAGAAGTCTACTGATCACACTTTACTGTACATGGCTTGAACTTGGGACATTTCGAAATCCTATGGTGAATCACCCATGCCATAATCTGAGGGAGAGCATTAAAATGTTTATCATCTAATGTACATGGATGATACATTTGATTTGGCACCAATAATTAATGGAGTGCTGGATGAAGAAATGGAAAAGAATTTGTACTGATACATGGATATGTTTTTGGCTGATTCGAATAGCTGTGTAGCCTCAAAAGAGAATAGTAAGGGAAATATATCACTTGAAACAAGGTGCCGAGCTCTGTGAATTTGTCCTAAGAGACGAACACCTCTCTCTTTCTCTCTTCATCTTTTACAAACATATATTTGTACCTATGTAGCGTTAAGACACCATAACTGCATGCATTTTATCTCCTGTTTCTCTTAAACTTCTCAATTAGTTAACATGATTTTACTAACGAAGGAAAGAAAAATGAGAATGGAGCTAAGCTTCATATCCAGTAGTGTTTGACAGAAGATACAGCTACTGAACTATTGCTACATATGATTGCTTAAATGGTGGGGATACCAAAATATTTTTGATTGCTTATGATTTTCTATAGTAATGTCTCCCTCCTCATGCACCCCTTTCTGGGACAGAAAAAGAACTTAAAATGAGAAATGGTAGATTACAAATAATAAGAGAATTCTTACCACATCAATTTGATATTTATAGATTTGCTACATACTCTTTTTCAAATACTCAAGTGATAAGAACGGACCACCCCAGAAGGTCCAATTCCTGGCATACTCAGCACTTGAATCCTTTGAACATTTTTCTGTAGGCTCATATAAAATGACCATATATGGATTATTTTCACTCTCTGTATTACATTTTGTGTAGCTGTTTTTTTATCTCACACAAGCTTTGATTTATTTTTCAACTCAACCTCTTTCAATAGTTGCTTTACCTGTTGTATTTCTTTTTAATTTTTCTTTTGTGTAGGGGTGATTATTCGACAATAGCAACAACACATCCACAAACGTTATTTGGTGATGTAGCGATCGCAGTGCATCCAAACATTTCGTTGCTTTGCTTGTGTTGTAGGCTTTTGCTATGGCTTATGAGATGGATGGGTCAGAATGCGATATTCATTTTAATGTCATAATGATTTTTGAGTAACTAGATTGGTGAAGAAGCCATTTTATATCAATTTCTGTACTTCAGATTATTTAGCTAGATTAAAAAATTAGTTAGCTTTGTATCCATGAATATCATCTCAACTCTAGGTGTGACAGTTCTTACTTGCCCGTTAGTGCAGTTTTCCTGAACATAAGTTATTCTTAATATGTGTTATGAATTTGTTGTTAATCGCAATAAACATACTCAGTTGTTCAGTATGTTGAATGCTTAAATGTCTTCAAGTATATGAATCTTGTCAGGGCCAAATTTGCACATATGATCTTAATTATGACAATGGAATAAACCATGGGTATCATTTAGTTTGTCTTCCATGTCAACTGTGGTGAATGATGAATGTTGCACTTTTTGTAGCAAAAAATTTCATTTTTTAATCTGCTTTCTTTTAGTAGACTAGAAAAGTATTTTTTTTTTAAGTTTTGGTGTGTCACCTGAATGTATAATCTTTCTGCTCGTTTTTATCTATTGCATTGTTCTAATCCATTTTGGCCGAAGTTGGTCGCTATGAAAAATTCTGTATTTTTACTTCTCTTCCAAAATTTGGCACTTGAGAAAATCATTTGTCATGTATTACTTGTACTTTTGTCAACACAAAATTACATGTCAATATTTACACTGAATTTTCATTATCAAGGGCAGCATAGCAATTTATTGAAATAAAATGATGAATCAATCAGCATAGTGGGAGAACCAAGCTTTGTGCAGCTGAAGTCGGCAACAATGCTTGAGAGTTTTGTATTGCTTGAAATCATATTCTCCTTATTTTTCCATTTTTCCCCAGTACTTCTCGCACTCTCTGTATAGTTTGATGAGGCTTTTATATTTCTTGACCTTTGCAGGATAAGTGGTATTCTAAGTATATAGTATGATGGCAGTCGTGCCTATGACATATGACTGTCATGTTCCTATCAACCTCTGACAAGGTAAAAGATCCAAATAATGTTTTGATTAACTATTTTCGAATATCAAGCTGTTTTTTTTTTTTTTAATCTTTGTGTGATACTATTTATTCTTAAAGCATAGGATTTCAATTGGTCCATGCACTGTGCTGCAATTATAGTTCAAGGGCATAGTTGGATGCAACAGCTCAGCAATGGATAAATAATTAGAAGCCTCAAGGCATGGGGAATTGCGCATGTAGCTTGTGCCTTTTGAAAATATTCATTTCACATGGGAGTTTCTACTCAGCCCTTGACCTATCTTTCTCTTTCTTTGGCTTATCTTTTTTTCACCTACATGTTTCCTAATTCTTTTATACAAAAGACTCACAATGCTCTGTATCTTTCATCACCTAGTTCTCGCTGTTGGACAGACCTAAAGTTAAGAGCATGATTTTCAGAGTCTCTTGAAAATTTTATTTTATTTCATTTTTTCCTCTTGGTTGATGGAGATTCTTTTAATTCTTATCAATTAACACAAGCTTCCTGCTCAAATCTTCCTAATCTAAATGAAAAAGTGTGCTCTTTCAGGCTTACTTCTATTATAAGGCCGTATCATTTTGCCTCCTTAGTATGGATTTCATCTACCACAAAATTTTTTAATTTCTGCTAATAAAGTTCAATTTTTTATTTGGATGGGAGCCTGCCTAGTTCCTTTTGGGATGGCACTGTACGGGCCTTGGATCCTTTCTTTGGCAAGCTTTTGTCTTGTGCCATACCTGATTCAATCTATTTCATGGTTAGTAATTTCTTCTGGTCTAGTGTTTTATTGCTGGACTGGGCAGCTAGTTGATAAGGATTTTGGAACTGGTGTGCTAAAGATAAGCCCTGGGCATGATTATAATGATTATCTTCTCGCCAGAAAGCTTGGCCTCCCAATGCTTAAGATAATGACCAAGCATGGGATGCTTAACGAGTTTGCTGGATTGTACTGGTAAACTTTCCAGGTGACTTTATTTCGTTGTTGGAAGTATATGAAACAACTTTGTTTTGTTGTTGAATGTATATCATATTGGAGTAATCACTCTATCTCATGCCTAATATGTGACAATGACAACTAAAATAATAGTGGTCTATATTACGCCTAATATGCTTGTATAGTTGGCCTGACATTAAGGTATACTTGATTTTACTTTTTCTTTCTGCTAAACGTATCTACATGCTGGGAATTACATGACTGTTTCTCTACCTTACTGTTCCTTGCTCTCTAATATATTTTGAGCAGAAAAATCCAAAATCAGCTAAAGACGTTGAATTTGCCTCTTCTTGGAAAATGGAAGGTTTCCATTTTCTCACTTGTGCTGCTGCTTTTCTGTGTGGCGTTCACAATTTTCTGGGCTGTCACTAGGAAGGCATCTCATTCATGGATTGGACAGGATGTCCTTGTAAGTTTCTTAATCCATTCCCTTTTTCTCAGATAGCATCTTTTATCTATGATCTAAACCCATTAATTTATAGTATGTAATTCAAAGAGGGAGGAATGTGGATATGAAGATCGCTAAACCATATCATACCCATTTAATTCCTCCCTAGTTTTGGCATTCATGTTACTACATCATGGAATTTTTGTAAGTATATAGTTCTCGCCTTTTTGTTTAATTATCTTAAATGTTTGTTAAATTGTTAGCTAGAATGGTTGTTTCCCTGTAGGATGGAACAGTGATCCTACTTATAATCATTCGTCAGTTGAATGAGGTTCAACTGGGTGCGTAGTTAGTTTGGTTAGGTATGAATGCTGTGTGCAGCACTGAAACCTCCGGCAGCCAAAGCCCTATGACAATGAGTTTTGCAAATATGTATCTTCTAAGCAGTGTGCACTAGTTTAGGCAATGAAAGACTTCTTGTTTACGTAGGTCATACTCTTACAAACATTAACCTCATGTACTGCAAACCTACAGGTTTGCTGCTTCATGTTGTACGCTGGCTATTGTATAACTTTAGAAGTCTGACATAAAAGTTTTTGAAGTCCTGCTTACTTATTTCCACTTCATTGCTTAATGAATGACTTTGTTCTTGACAGGGTATCTTTTTGATGATAAAAGTCCTGCAGATGGCCCGATTACCCAACATCAAGGTCTGTTGGTTTTTTGGTTTTGTATTTGACATCAGTGTTGATATAACCTATTTTGTAATTTCATTTGCACGCTGCAGGTTGCTACTGTTCTTCTTTGTTGTGCATTTGTTTATGATATCTTTTGGGTGTTCATATCGAAAGCAATCTTCAATGAGAGTGTTATGATTGTGGTAAGTTTTAATGTCATCTCTTCTGTTAAATTGCATTTTTATCCTTTTAATTTCATTACTACCTTTTGCCTAAGGTGACCATTCTATGTTGCTAGCCTACCCGATTGTCGGAGTAGGAAAGCCATTTATTGCTCTTGCTATTCATTTTCTTTAATGGAAGCACTGAGTGAATAATTTTGGTAGCACTGAAGTGTAATGTTGATAAAATTCTAGGTCGTGTTAGTACATTCAAAGGGCATAGTTTTTGTGTGTGCTCTTCAATCCATTGATATAAAACTAATTCTGGTTATTTAAATTAGACTAATCTGCAATTTGTTTGTTGAGATATGCTTTGTACAAAGTTTCTGTACTTTCAAATCACTGGAACTTCAAGCCTAGTAGTCATGTTAGAGGGTTGCAAAAACTGTTTGGTTAGGTGTTGGCAGAAACCCCACAAAGGCTTGATTGTTAGTAAGGTTGACTTGGCACTCCACTTGTTGTAGGAAGAGTTTGGGTTGGTTTTATTTCTAATGAGCAGATACAAAACTGTAATTGAGGCAATAAGAGTTTGATCTTCTTAAGCCCCCTTTTGGTAACGTACTTGTTATGGTATTAGTACTTTTAGATGTTCTGAACTTATGCCTATAGGATTGTCTTGGATTCGGTACTAGTTTTTAATAAGTAGCCATGTAGTAGACAACACCAGATGCTAACATCATTGTGAGCTCCGCCATTGAGTTGATCATTTCAGTTGGGAAATTATATTAATCATCCTTAATTGTTTGTGTTTGGGAAGACTGAGTTGCAAGTTTGATTTCTTCGATCAGGTCTCTTTATACTGCTAATGTTCTCAAAGAATCTATTTATCAGTTCCTATCGGTCTTAAGAGTGAACCTTCTATCTCCTTTTCTGCATGTTTGGTAATGAATCCTCAAAAGTAGATCATCGTGGGAGCGGAAGGGGTCTTTGAAACCCACCATAAATCCAATAAATTCAAATCCAATGCCGACTCCTTTCTAGTGCAACAAAGGCCTTAACAGAACTGGAGTCGCAATAAATTCTCTAGACCCTTGTTTCAGAACCACGTCAGCAGCTTCTGTTGTTGTACTTGATTAGTGGAATTTACTCATGAATCCATTTTGTTCTTTCACAGTGCACTGCTTAAGTTGGCAATTCATCTAGTGTCAGCCTTTATTTGGTCATTGGTATTGCTTCATTACTTGCAACTGAAAACAATATACCTATGGGAGTGTTTTACTCTCGTTTGTAGTTCTTGTTAGCTCAATTTCATTGTTCAATGTGCATGTTGCTCTACTGCTTCATATTTGTTTATGGATAATATATTTACAAATTTTGTGTTTCACAAATATGGGTTGTTGGCTGCTATATTTTATTTATTTTTGTAATGTAAAGAGGACAATAGTTTTTTCCTTAACAATTTCCCTTTTATTTTATTATTACTATTTTATGGTTTAAGATAATTGAGCATCCATTAAAAAATGAGATAAATTAAAAGTGCCAATCTATGCATATATAAGATAAGTAAATGAACATGTATTATGCAAATCCATGTGCCAAGCAAATTAATAAAAACCTTTAATGGTCCTTCGTCATACATTGAAATAAAACTAGAAAGAAACATTCGTGAGACTAACGTAGATATTACTTTTTTTTGCCTTTTCATTCTCTTTTCTTGCAAACAATTTGTGGGTGAGATTGTGAATGTGAGGCAAAACATCAATTATTAAAATTGGCAACAAGGAATATGTATAGTAAAGAAGATTATATGTGCAACCATGCTATGTAAGTGGAAATTTAATTTTCGGATATGGGTCTCTAAAGGGAGTATGCAGGATATAAGCACACTAGAAATGAATGGTTCAATGAATGAATACTTCCTTTGGTTCTCTTTGATGACTTGGTTGTTGATGCATGAGCATAACCTTAGGTTTTGACGGTTTTTGTGGGGTTGTGTGATTGCTACTTCTTACTTTGTTCTTTTATCTGGCTTGCAATAATTAAGTTGTGATTCCATTGTTCTTGTTTCTCTTTAACTTGTTTTGTGTTTGTTTCATTTTGTTTCAGGTATGGTGGAACCATTGCCATTCAGATTAGGAGACTTGGTGCTTCCTGTCATTGGAGTAGAAAACACTTCACACTTGATGGACAACTAAGTCGTAAGGGAGCTTTCTATTGAGTAGAATGGTAGCCAATGTGTGTAGTGTGTATAAGATAGTTAATGATGTTGTTCTACTGTAAGGATGATATGTTGTATACAACGTGTTAAGTGATATTGTCTTGTCCTATATTTCTTTTTTTTTTTTTGGGACACTTTTTGTTAAGTATTATATATGTTGCCTCTTAAATGCATTCATGAGGAGAAGCATAGATTGACTCAGACCTTAACCTTTTACTTGAGCTGTTATTAAGTCCTTTGTTAGGCTTCATGAAAAAGGCTTAATTTATCAAGTTATAACATTCTAGTCATTTATCGCTAGGAACTTTCCTTCTAATCTAAACCCTTTATCAGTGTTTTACTATTGATGCATTTTTTTTCCTAGTTGGTTATTATGTTGTAAAAATCTAGAAAGAATTGTTTTGAATAGATCTCTCATTGAATCAAATTTTAGTATACCTGGCTAATAAGATTTATCAAAACTATTAGATGGTGAAAAAGTCAGGGAGTGTTATCCAGTGCCTTGAAACTTTCTCCTGCTTTTTTTTTTTTTTTCCCCTTTGGTTGTGAAATGCTCTGACATGTTCCTGTCATTAGGAGATGTCTATCAAGACTCCATTGCTTTATTGTTCGTTAATCATAAATGGTGAAATTAAGTTTTTTTTGTCATTTTTCCATTGCAATTAACATGATGTTCATATGATTTATCTTTTACTATTAAGCCATGCCGGAGAGAAGTTCTAAAGTTCATTTGTACAACACTTTTTGGGACACTTAGGGTAATTTGAGATTATGCTGAATTATAGAGAATCGTCTAAATATATCATTGATCCTCCAATCGTAGTTGACATGAGTAGCTGTCATTGATAGTCATCCGTTAATGTGAAAAGTTTACATTGTAATTACTTTATTTATTTCTCACATTAACCCATTGTGTCAAACACATTTTTTTTTTTTCCAGATTTCTTAGACAACACGATGGACAAAAGGTTTACACCATGATGCAACTTTCACCCAAGGCTTCCAATGTTAAATGTACATCGACTTATTGGCACTACGGTAACATTGATTTATCTTTGCCCAGCACCACATATCGGAATGCTCGAGCTCAATATTATCCTGAGCCAGCAAAGCGTAAATCTGCATGTATTGTTGCAAGTGAAGAAGTAATCCACTATGTCTCTGTAAGTGTTATCCATTTTCTTTAGCCGTTTAACTTTTGGATAATAAAATGTTTCATGCCTATATCTGCATAATGTTCATTCGACCTCAGCTGATTGTTGGCAATATCTTGGAGCATTAGACAAACAATTAGAAGTATAAATCCTTACGTGTTTGCTCAATGTTTGTTGCGTAAGTGAAGTTTAGATGTTGCAATAGGAGTCAGTTCGGAGTTTATTTTTTCCTTTGGTATATTACCTGTGATGTTCCTCCCTGTTCTTTCTGAATTGCTACTCATGAACTTAATCTGTTTCTGCGCAATAGTCCTATCTGGTCTATGTTCTTGTATGCTGTTTCTTGCTGAATATAAGTCCTAGTAATTACGCTTTTTGTCATGTATTATTATTATCCCTCTGATCTACCCAGTTTATGAAAGTGGCTATGTGATTGGGGAGATCATCTAAGATTGGAAGGATATGTAACTGTACTTTTTTGTGATGCAGAAAGAACAGGAAGTTTGGCACTTCTTTCCGGGCTAGATGCTAAAAATGTGCATTTTATGAATTCTGCTCGAGGCATGTTTTCTTTCAAATCCTTATCCTTTTGGCCAAGAGCTGGATATATACTTCATTCTATTTTTTGGCCCCTGAGTTCTTCTTTTTTTTTTTTTTTTTTCCTTTTTTCCTTTTCCCTGTTTGTTTTTTGTTTTTGTTTTTGTTTTGTTTTTTTTTTTTTTTTTTGGGAGAAGGAGGCGGGGAGAATTGGGATTGCCTTCTTCTCAAAATGCTGAAAAAGGTCCCTCAACGGATGTAATATAAATACATCAGGAGACGCAGAACAATCAATCCACTTGGTCGCGGGTGAAGGACTAGAGGCCTATCTCCCTCTTGCTGATATGATTGATATCTCTGCTGAAGTAGAACGTCTTTCTAAGCGCCTTTCCAAGTTGCAGACATAGTATGATGAGACTTAGAGCTCGCCTAAGTTCCCGCAAGGTACGGTTTTATTTACTCTTTGTTAATGCTGTTTGTTGTAATATCTATTTGTACCAAGTATTCTGGATATTGAAGAATATAGTTCTGCTAAGGCCTGACATCTTAGGCAGGTAATAGATGTACTGAATCTCACTTTAGAGGCACAGTAGTATGCTGCATACAGAAAATAGGATTCTTCGTAGTCATCCTCTTGTGGAGTCTCTGCCTTTACCAAAGAGAAGAAATGAGGAAAACAATTATATTAGTAGTTCCTAATATTAAAAACAAATTATTATCTTGTCTCCAAATTTACAAAAGAAAACTATTGTGCATTTACATTTCACCCAAGTTTTTGTGCTATACAAAGTATGGGGAAGACTCTCTTCATGGGCCGATTGATTGTGGGCTATACCATTGAGAGTCGAAGATCATTCGACAATCACCTACCCTATACCACCACGACTGTAAATGATCTCATTGTTTGGCATCATAGGCTAAGTCATATAATTCTCCTAATATAATAACATTGTTGAAAATATGAATATCAACTTCTGGGGGCTAACTCCCACTTCGTGTAACACTTGTCAAATTAGCAAAAGAATATGTTAGGCCCATCCCTCTACAACTAGTACTTGAAAATGCGTGGCGTGAGCAACATTGAACACCGTTCCTAATCTTAAGGTATTTTAGCCAAGTCTTTGATCTTAATAAAGATAGGAAATAATGGGCATTAGAAATATATATATTAAGAAACTTAAAGTCTAATTCAAAAGTTAGACTATAATTCTAAGATCCTGTCTTTTAAATATGGGATGATAAGTCTTAATGCCTCCTTACATGCCAAGAAGATTCAATGTAACAAGTCTAAAGCAGACTTCATCTTGACTTTTGGTACAATGTTAAGAATTTAAAGTCTAATTTAAGAGTTAGCTCATAAATTGGAGAGATAAATTTATATTTAAACAAAATTTAATACTTTTATATCTCTAGTGTGGATAATAACCCTTAATAATATATGATAGAAATGAGAATGATTCTGATTTTAAAATTAAACCAATGTTATGAGTGCCCCATTGGACTTGATCCACTTTGACATCTAGGGTTATTCCAATAACCTCATCCCAAGGGAATAAATATTACATATGCTTTATTGATGATTATTCTAAATTCACATAGCTTTATATCATGCAGTTTCAAGATCAATTTTTGAATAATTTTACACACTTTCAAAAATTCATTAAAAATCAATTTCACACAACTATTAAAAGTACTTAATGAGATAGCCTAATGAATTCATCTCCCACTCCTTTAAATGTTTTTTATACTGACGCAAATGTGTCATTTGATGAATATTAATTTCCATTTCATCAAAAAGAAAAGAAAACCCAAAATACAAATGTTTCAAATATTGTCGATTCATTACCTTCTCCACCACAACCACCTCCTTCATCGACATCTCCTAAACAAATTAACTCATCTTCCACTTCCAATAACAATGCACCACCACCCACATACTCTATGATAACAAGGCTAAAAGGTGGTACCATCACACATCACTCATTAACACAAAATCATGCCTTTGCTCTTATAGCCTCTATGTATAAAAATGTTGAACCCCACAATTACACCAAAATATCAAAAGTTCCCAATTGGCATAAAGTCATGGCAGAGGAATACATTGCCCTTTTAAAGTACCAAACATGGAATTTAGTTCCTAAATCCTCACACATTAAATTAAAATTAGATGGCTCTCTTGAACACTATAAAGCATGCCTTGTTGTTAAAAGGTTTTCACCAACGCCTTAATCTTGACTACGCTGAAACTTCTAATCTCGTTGCCAAATCCATTATTGTACAAACTCTTATCTCTCTTGCATATACTCAAAGACAGACAATTAAACATTTAGATGTCAAAAATGCATTCTTACATGGTTAACTTGATGAATAAATTTATATGACTTGACCTCGGAACTGCACACCTGCTAATGTAGGATGTAGTTTTTGTAAAACCATGACTTGGTCTAACGATTGCATAGTGGTTTATTTTTAACGGACCGTTCGGTGACTTGAGATTCTATCGCTGGTTTTTCTTTCTTCTGTTTTGGTGCTGGTAATCTGTGTGGCTCGAAATAATTTTGCTTTTTGAGAGATGGATAGAGCATGGATTGGGGAATGAGATAAAAACTCTCTTTGGTTACCCGGTTAACCTCTCATATTGTTTGAAGACAACAAATGATTGAATGTCTCTCGGTCTACCAAAAAGCAGGGTTAATGATAGTCCCTACATAAACATGGAGAGTTTGGCATTCCCATGTATATCCACACAAATTCGTGGGAGCTCAAGCATCGGGCATGCCTTGTTTTGTAGTGACTCATGGTGGAAAGTGTAAATTCCCAGGAATCGGTGTTTTTTGTTGTTCATTTGACAAAATCTCATAAGCATGTCAGGATCAGTGGAAACTTGTCCCATATACTTTTGCATAGGGGAAAAAAAAAAGTTTGACATTTACCTTTTTCCCACACTAGTATGTCTTGTAGATAAGATCTATGACAAGTATTGCTTCTTGATGCAAGTGTTGCATTGGTAATGACAATCAAGTGAGTGTAAATGGATTTGAAAACATATATTTTATATACAGAAAGCAAATTATTTCTCCAACAAGGTTGCGTGAACACAGAACACTAGCATTCTTCAACGTAAATCTCGCGAAGCCATAGTCATGTAATAACTAAATATTTGCATATGCTTAAAATGATTGGATATTTGAAATTTGTACACAAAATGTCTGGTAAATCAAATTAGAGAATAAAATTGGTTGTTTGATGCTTAAATTTTTGTCATATTATGTGGTTAAAATATACCAACGTTTCTCTTCAAATTTTGATATTCATAGAGATTATTTTTGAATATTTTATTGCTACATGATAAATATTCTATACCAACGTATAGAATATTTAGCATGTATTCTATAACAAATACATGTCATATGTTGCCTAAATCATTGGTGGAATGAGCTTAAAATAAATGCATTACCTTAGAGTAATCTATCTCAATGGATATTATGGTGAAATATACTTGGCACTTTCCCAATAAAATATGTAGCAAGGGATCTTAATTTAAGGCCAAAGTTTCTATGCTCAAGTACCGGTTTATCAAGCTTCACAATGTGCTTACGGTAGAAGAAAATGTTTTACATATTTTCAGAAATCTATTTGGAAAATATATTATGCGTCATATGTTGGTCTGCCCGAATAATATCATATAAGTTTACCCAATTAATGCATGATTTTTGGAGTACTTTTACAGCCTGATTCTTTGGTTGAAAATGTGGTTGCTTGAAGCATTTTATTAATATGTTTTTCCTTTAAAAAAAATTGTCATTGAACACAAATAAAAATGCCCTGAGAAAGCATTTGGCATTAAAAAAGATAAAAATGCCATATTGCAATGTTATTTAACCAAAAGAATCACGACTTTTTTACACATTTTTACAAAATGGACACTATTGTTTCCTCAAGAAATATCATTGTTCTTTCACTCAATGAGATGACATCATATTAAGCTTAAAACCCATTTTGCAATCATTGTTTTAAAGTAAGGGATTGTTATTTTTGAGGTGATCAACCTAGTATGCATTTGACCACATTGTTCTATGTCGTTTTGCAGCAATTTCCTAGTGATTCACTTGTGATTTTGAAACTCAAATAATCCAAATATTTGGGTTTTAATGATACAAGGTGAGCCCGAGCACTTTCGAAATTTTTCTCACTTTGTGGTATTTTAATTCTTAAATATATATTGTATATTTATGAAAGGGTTCTTTACCCAGCTCAACACACATATTATTTATGGCCAAAAAGAAAAGGTTGAATTATGAATATTTTATTGAATTTCTTTATTTATCCTCCTTTTAAATGAATTTCACCTATTCATTTAGTTTTTTATTTTCTGCAACAATTACATAATCATCAACCAACACAATCACAAGGGAATAAAATGAGCATAAAATAGAATGCATGATATACATGTAGTTTGACCCAAGCTATTTCTAGGCCAACTTTACCTCAATTCTAACGAACCAAATAGGGAGTCCCTCAATTTTCAAAATCAATTGTACAAATAAATTTCTTACATCTAAAAATTTGTTCCACACAAGACATTATACTGGCTTACTCTCTCCCTTGGAATACCCGTCCCACGACCAATTTCAATATTATTACAATATTTGGACCAAATCCCCAAATGTTTTGAATCCCTAGAATAGTAATCTCTTATAATACCTCCCTTTGAATGATCTATGAGTGCACACCAATGTAACTACACATGAGTTACACAATAAGAAGCAGATAATTAAGAGATTGATTAATCCAAAAGTTAAGTGCATGAAGTTGAGAAAAAACTTGGAACACATCATAATCAGTTGGTTTCCTTCAGAAAATAATCTGAAGTTCATAACTTGCGGCATAGTATGTTCTTCATAGACATCTATCCTTCTAGCTTCAATGATTAGTTTATTCAAATTTGAGACTTTCCTTTTTCGACCCTAGCAACAACTTCTCTCTCTCAAATAAACAAAGTCAAAACAGAAAGCACAAGTGATGAGTGAATTCTTTCCACATATGTTTTTCTAGTAGTTGCCAATTAATGAAGCACGCTATTTTTGGTAATAGATGGGATGAATGCAGAATTTGGATAGAGCCAAATAATCAAGACCAGGCCAAACGAGGTCGCGCATGGTTTGGATTAGACTTGGTGCGTAGTTGGACTTATAAGGAATTGAATACTTGGGCTGAATGCTTGTCTAAATTGGGCCCACCATGCACACAGCGTTCAGTAATATTCCGCACACAATAAAACATATCAAAACACATTTATTTATTATTAAAAAATTTTATTTCCATTTCAAAACTAACGGATTTGTCACTCCGACAAAGGGGAGAGCTAAATATAGGTGTTTCATTGTTAAAGAAAACCCTCATTTGTGGGCAGGCTTAGGTTTGCCTCAAATTGAAGTACGTGAGACACTTTTGAGGTTTTGTTGTAATGCTTGAGGCATGATTATTGGGGCTTTTCTTGGATAGGAAAAATTGAGTTAGTGGTTTATGAAATGTATTGGAGTTTTTGTTAGTGTAAATTGTTTAGTCAAAAGATAGTTGATGTAGGTGCCAAATAAGTTTAAATTGAACACCTTAAGATTTGTATCTGCATAGTAGCTATTCCACAAAGTAAGAAAATAATAACAATAAAAAATATTTATACCCAATTTTCTCTTATCTCTACTACTTTATGTTATTGCTATTTTATGAATTTTAGATTGAGCATACAATCCTTACTCATAGATGAACGGTTTGTGGCCAACAAATAAATAGAAAATAGGTGGGTTGATTTTTCAAAAAAGACTACGAGTTTAAAAACTTAATTCTAACTCCCCCTCGAGTAACCATAACATCTAACACCACTAATCCTAGAAAAAAGGAAATCGACAAGGATGCTAAATTTATAATGACATTTATGTAATAGCTTTGATCTGAATTAATTTATCAAACATCCAAATGGGTAAATTTAATAAGAAAGAGATGAAATAATGATAGTGGAGTCTTAAGTATATTTTGGCAACTTATTTTCTTTTTTCTTTTTCATTGCTATTATCGCACTTGTGTATTGGTTTTATATTTTTCCTTTCTTTGCAAGTTAACAAGTGTATCAAAAGAATAATAATACAATAAACAGCAAATCAAAGCGCGTAGGGAAAAAGAAAAAAAATAATACACAAGGTTTTTTGTAAGTGATTTGATTCACACAAAATCTACTACATCCCTTCTTAATTCAACTCTACTAAGAAGTTTTTTTTTTCTTCCAATAAGTAAAGACAGAACATTCTCAAATCAGTTCAATACAAGACCCATGATTTTACAATACTAATTTCTTATAATCCAAGAGATATTGCCTCTCTGTTTTATGGGTAACAATCAAATTAACTCTCCCTAGGTTTTGGGAGATGAATGATCTGGTTAATTCTAACATGTTTTAGAAACACCATACCACCATTGCTTTTGGGATACATTTTTCAGGTTTATGAACTTATTTTATTCTATCTTTATGGAAAGAGCAAAAATCAGAAAAGTGAATCCCTAAAGAAATGGCCGTATGGTTTTCCACCAAACTATCCGATCCACTGCTCTGTTTGTTGACAAAGATTGAAGGACCTCCTTCCAAATAAGAAGCAAGCTCCTCTAGAATTCCACTCCAAGTGTTTCTAAGATTCCATTTTCCCGTACATTCCCATGTTCAATTATGAGGGCGCCACGACCACAATGCCTAACCTAACAACCTTACATGAGGGTGCTTTTTGAAAGTCTATTTCGCTATTACTTATTTTCAACATTTTCCTTGTCTTTTTCGTCCCTTTGCCTCCCAGGGAGTCGGCATTGCTTGATGGTCTCAAGATCAAGAATCCAATGAACCCAACCTTGTCGCCTTAAACGAAACCTATTACTTTTTAGTAATACTCGAACTATTATTGAACTGCACTTCTATGTATTGGACAAAGGAATGTGTCCAAAACAATCTTACAAAATTGTCATGCTAACTTATGTGTAGATACGTTAATATTTTCCCTACTGCCACGGGATGCAGTGGAAGAAGAGCAAATCAGCACAATGAATTGGTGGTGGACTGAAGGCAATCATACTGAGAAACAAGCAACACATGGGAATGTCTAAAGGGTCTTTTTTGTTTTTAGGAATCTTGTCTAAGTATTTAAAGATTATCACTTTTCATTATCTTTATGTTTCAAGATGAATATACATTTCTAGTATAATATTAAAGTCAAAGTCTTTACTTAATACCTCTATGAATTATGATTAATTCTAGAGGTCATGTTTACGTGGTATCAAATATGATTATACCCAAGTCTCTTGTCCTCATCGTGCAAGAGAATGTTAAAGTAGTATGGTGTTGTTCTTCTACATTGACAAAAAAAATATATTAAAAATTTCATTTAAATATATATATATATATATATAGATATATAAGATTTTATTGCATTAAAATCTTAAAATATATATGAATTCTTAATATTTTCAACATGAGACTTTGTGTAGTTGACATTCCAAACCTTTTTCTTTTATCCTTTTTGGCCTTCTATTCCTAGAAACATGGCATTTCTTCTTGATCTTAAGGATTAGTGTTTGTTCTCTTTTAAGAAAATGTAGTATGGTTGTTTCATCAAAAGATCAAAATCTATTTGATAAGAAATGATCAAAGTCTCTTAGTCTAACAAGTGTAAGACACAAGCTCTTTCATAAGTCAACTCTATTAGTTCCACATCTATCTTCTTTGTATGTTCCCAAGCTAAAAAACAAGGTCCATCTTGATCAAAATTCATTGTTTAACAATCATTTTCTCATTATATCTCAAATTAAATATGTAGGTCCAAGCAACACCTTCATAGATATTAGGATATTTCATTCAAGATAATTTCACTTAAAAAGTATGGGGTCATTGTATCATATTATGGAGGAGCTATTCAAAACCTTATTCATATAAAACAATATTACTTTTCATTGTCTTAAGGTTTCAAAATAGATAAAGATTTATAATATAATATTAAAATTTAAATTCTTCCTTAATACTCCTAAAAATTAAGTCCAAGTATAAAATTCACATTCTTTCAACACCACGTATGATTGTACCCAAGTTTGAAACTTACGTGATGAGAGAAGATCTTGGGTACTATGGAGTAATTGTCTATTATTACTAAATTATTTACTACAAAATTATTTAAATTTGAAAAGATAATGTAATTTATCACGATAAGGTTTTAAATTAGATATAAGTTTATAACATTTTTAAGGTGAGCTTTTGCTTAATTGGCATCTCACTCCTTTTTCTTTGTCCTTTTCGAATGTTTGTTCCCATACATTTTACATTTCTTCTTAATATTGAATATCAGAATTTACATTTGAAAAGCAATGATTAAGTCCCGATATTGAAGATCAAAGTTTGTTCTCTTGAAGAAAATGCAGTTTAGCTATTCCACCTGAAGATCAGAGTCTGTGTTTGACAAGAAAGCTCCTCTAGTGGTCAACACTAATGGTTCTACAATTATTCTTTCGGTACGTTGCCAAGCTAAATGTCCGTCAATCCAGCTATAAAACTCAACGCCCTGTCGCGCCAACTCAAACCAGCCAACAATTATTTCTCTATACGTTGCAAAACTAAATTTGCATGTCCTATAGAAACAATAGGAGATAAATAAAGCAGCCTTTGTAATAGATGAGGGTGTTTTATTCAAGGAGATTTTACCTAAAGACATTTGCGGTCGTTTTTCTCGTATTGGTAAGAATTTTATTATAAATCTTGTTTAATTTTTAAAAGTTATTACTTTTCATTTCTTAAAAATTTTGAGATGGATGTAAATTTATAATGTATTGTTAGAATTTAAGTTCTTCCTTGACAACCTTATAAATTTATGCTAGAGACTAAAGTATACATTTGTGCAAGATCAACATATTTTAGAAATCGGAAGATGGCCATAAGGAGGAAGCATGAAGAAGCCCAAAAATACCAATGAATGATAGAGGTGTATGCTGGAGGCGCAAAACAAAAAATGTACAATAATGCCCTACCTAGCTTATATGCAATACAAAGGACGGGCCTATACAAATGGGTCAAGCCCAAGCCCCATAAACAAATGTATATCAGCCCATAATACACCAATAGCTAATAGCATATGGTTTTATCTAAATCTACAACCCTTACTATAAGATAGTGTGTCAAGGAGTGTGAAGTTTTTATTTTAATTTACTAAACAATCTATTTAAAATTTTATTTAAATATAAAAATACAGCATAATTTGTTACCTTAAAATTTTAAAATAGATAAATTTATAATATTTTACTCATAAGTTTTTGCATAGTTGGCATCAAACCTTTTTCGCTATCCTTCTGGGCCTTTTGTTCCTAGAAACCTAGCATTTCTTCTTGATCTTAAAGGTAAGAGTCTCTTATATTTTCAGAAAATGCAATATACTTGTTCAACCAAAAGATCACATAATGAATTTTCTTGGAAATGATCAAAGTTCCTTGACTAATTCATATAATGAATTGGTAGTGCTTGTTTGGTAGCGGTCCACCATTTCCATATCTTTTTGTCAAGAAAAAATATGGTAGGCTAGCCAAGGGCAAAAACTTTTTCTAAAGCTTATTTTAAAAGCAACATCACTACAAACCAGAAACTTTAGCTTGGAACACACTTACTTATAAGTCTTAGATTAGTCCACGTAGATATACATATGAAAAAGGACTAGTCCCTGTGAACTCAATTCCCTTAATGATCATCCTTGCCACCTAGAAAAATAATATATCATGCATGTCCATAATGAAAGCCACATCATGGCTAATATTTGTCCAAATAAATGTAGATGTTACAAATGGGTGAAACCAACACAAAAATTAGTAGTACCTTTGTCTACCATGTCTATTGAAATAAATGGGAATTGCAGTTCAATAGCAACACATATTTTCCCTAATAATTGAGGAAAGGCATATAGTAGTTGAATTAAGATCTATCATGAAACAAAACTCAAACATAAGCTCTAGCTACATAGTCATAATAGCATTTTACACAATTATCACACCATTTGCCTTACCCATATGACCACAAAGAACAAGATTTATAAATTGTGAAGACATCATGGAGGCCCCAGTTTGATTGATAGAAAAGTGAAAAGAAAATAAACTAGAAAAAAGGAGAGATCCAATTTTTCTCCTTTCTTTAGGCCCTTTAACCAAACAAAATGCATCCAAATTTAAATTCACATGAATTTTTTCACCTATAGTGGTTAGGTGATTGAAATCTACAATAAGAGGAAACAAGAATCACAAACTAATAAAAGAAAAATCAAACTCATTGCTTTCTCTAACATGTTTTAATCTAAGAAAACCCACTAACATTGATTACAATCCCCATTTTATTTTGTTTTCTATTTTTTTTTTTTTTTGGAATTTATGTTTTTAACTAGGTTTTCATCCTAACAACTAGAGTCTTTCAAAGAAGATGGATTATTGGATAGTCTTTCTTGTAGTGGAAGCTCAATGATAAAAGAATAAAGTGAGTTAGCAAAACCATATATTTTAGATTATTAGTCAAGTGGTTTCATTTGTTCTTTTTCATGTTGCAATTCATGTACAAGAAAAAGATGTGAATTGGTAGAAATCTTTAAGAAATAGACCTTGAAAACCAAGTATCAAGAACGTTTGGATCTTGATATATTTCTACATCTTTTCCATACTTCTCATGAGCCTTCTCAAAAGTTTCATTAGTTACTTTTATCAACTATGTATTCCTCTTCACGGTCTTTCCCCTTGATGTACCAAATAGGGATGCAGTGTTTCCACCACAACTATATGCTTATACACGAGTTTTAGTATTCAATAGCCAATGATTGTAGATTTGGAATAATACACTAGATAAGGTGAAGGAAAACCAACAATATGAAAGTACCCAAGTTAAACAAATAATAGATATGTGCATGTGCACACATAACCACCTATCTTCAATAAGTTGACAACCCATCATGTGCATGAAGAATGACTTAAGAAAGGCCATACCAAATGGTGAAGAAAAGGTGAGCAATGCATAAGCTCCATGAGTGGAAGGTCAAGTAAGTAAAAGCAAAGGCAAGCCAAGAAGCAACACTAGAAAAGAAAAAGCTTCCTATATAAAGCCAATTTTACATATAAATGTATAACACCACATACATTCTCAAACCTTTCAAGAATAAAGGTTAATTCTCCATTTTCAACAACACGAAGGGGTTTCTTGGCTAAGGGTCCCCATACTAACAAGCATTGCTTGCTTAAAGTGGCTCTATTATCTTAGGGTAGAGAGAAGAGATAGTTGTTGGCTTATTGTATGAGTCCATATAATGTGGGCTTATATTAATGATGCATAAACTAATATTCCCTACTTTGGCAAGGCAATATTGCTCTATGGACACATTTATAGGTTGTCTCCCCCCCCCCCCCCCCCCCCACCCCCCCTTCCCCCTCTAGCTCTCTAATTATGCATACTAAACTTTGTTGTAGGAAAAATTATGAAGACTATGGTGACTATCATTTTGTTGTGCATCTGGATATGCAAAATGCCCCTTAGGGCATTTTGCCACATCACCCTTTTAAAAATCTCTCTTATATTCACCCACTTAACACAAAAAAAGACACAACCAGACACATTATCTGAAAAACTACTATACAAGAGGGAATGAGTCCTTAACTCACTGCACAATCTCATTCTTGTCGTCTTCCACCATTTAAGCAACGATTTTCCAATTCCTTCATTGAGCCAGTTTAAGGAGAGACTAAAGGGGAAGATCTAACCTTAAGTTCCTAGGTTGGAACTTGAAAAGTATGGAAAAATATGGTATGTATCTAGAACTTATTTTGAGTTTCGTATGAAACCTAGGATGTTCTCCATGATTGATGTTTAGATCCTATAAAAGAGTCTTTTTTAAGGTCATATTTCGTAACAAAAGTGGGAAAAAGGGCATGGAAGAATAAACATGAGAATGAATTCTTAACTAAATAGGTTTCCATTACCTAATTGAATTTTTAAATAAAAAAGTAGTAATTTCTTACTTCACCCCCACATTAGGATTTGGGAACCTATAGGGTGTGAGGTTTCTTTTTCACCACTAACCATGTCTCTTCCAGATTTGCCCACGATTTCTTTCGAGACTCAAACCAATCTAGGCCACTATTGTTTCAAGCATCATTGCCACATATTAGGCATGATATAGAATGCTTATTCCAATACCATATATGTTAAACAAAAAAATAAAGTTGTTTCATATCTTTCAACAAGGAAGTAAAGTCACCTTGAAAGTTTACCAGTATAATCTAGCAACCTCATTTAGTGTCCCATCCTTGTTTACTATATTAAGTATTGGGAGGTTGAGCTTTCTAGCGTGAAGATAGTCATTATGATCATGCCCAAGGCTTATCTTTAGCACACTACTTCTAAAATCCTTATTAACTAGTTGCCCAGTCAAGCAATAGAATATTAGACTAGAAGAAATTACCAACCATGAAATAAATTAAATTGGGTATGGTGCAAGACAAAAGCTTGCCAAAGAAAGGATCCAAGGCCTATAATATGCCACCCTAAAAGGAAATTAGACAGGCCCCCATCAAATAAAAAATTAAACTTTATAAGCAAAAACAAAAAGATTCTCTTGTAGATGAAATGCATAATAAGAATGTGTAATGATACGGCCTTATAATAGAAGTAAACCCGAAAGAGCACACTTTTTCAAATAGATTAACAAGATTTGAGCACCAAGCTTGTGTTAATTGATAGAAATTAAAAGAATCTTCATCAATCAAGAGAAAAAAAAGAAATAAAATAAAATCTTCAAGGACTCTAAAAATCAAGGTCCTACCTTTAGGTTTATCTAACAAAAAGAATTGGGTGATGAAAAGTACAGAGCATTATGAGTCTTCTATATAAAAGAATTAGGAAACAAGTAGGTAGAAAAAAGATAAGCTAAAGAAAGAGAAACATAGATCAAGGGCTGAGTAGAAACTCCCACACGCATTGAATATTTTCAAAAGGCATAAGCTACATGCACAATTCCCCATGCTTTGAGGCTTTTAATTATTTATCCATTACTAAGTTATTGCATCCAACTATGCCCTTAAACTACAACTATAGCATGGTGCATGAACCAATTAAAATCCTATGCTTTAAGAATATAAAGTATCACACAATGATAAAAAAAACAAACAAACTAATATTAAAAAATATTTAATCAAAACATTATTTGGATCTTTTACTTCATTATAGATGATAGGAATATGATAGCCATATGTCATAGGCACAACTGCCATCATTCCTATATACTTAGAAAATTGCCAACCCTACAAAGATAAAGAAATATAAAAGCCTCATCAAACTATATAGAAAGTGGGAAAAGTATTTCATAACGATGTGCAATTTCTAATATATCCATTATTCAGCTTTAAATGTTAAAATGTGTTTATGGTCCTTGTATTTGCCAACACATTTTGTCATGTCTTTTATTCTATTATTTTTGATATATCTGCTATTTTGTCATGTCAATATCAAATGGATCTTGGATTTTTTTAGTAAAGGTGGCATGAAATGTGATCAAATAAATTGCCAACGTAGCAAAAATGCCAATTAATGGCTTTATCTTTTTTGTTTTGTTTAATTTATACTAGATAAGATGTACATCCATAAAACAAAAGCTATGAATGTCTCAATAATGTGTCATTTATACCTAAATCATAGACAAAAAGTTAAGGTGCCTGAGGGGCCCACCAACTCTATTCTTATTCTTTTTGATCTTTGGTTTTTCCATTATTTAAAGAAGAGGGCTTGATGATGTGGACTTGAAAGCATCCAAGACTTTTTCCTTTAATAGATGTAAAGGGATATTAAATAACCTTAAAGTGTGCATGCCATTATAGATATGGATTGACACGGGAGTTCTTGGATCCAAGATTATTTCCATAAAATAGATGTAAAGGGGCATTAAATAGATGTAAAGGTAGTAGGTAGCCTAAAGTGTATTGATAACTCTATTTTTGTAGAGTTATTTTGATTATTTTAGGATATAAATAATACAATTTTGTGAGATAATATTTAATTTTTCATATATTTATTCAAATCTTTATTGTTTATGTAGCAAACCCTAAAAGAGATGAAAGCAAAGGAAACATGAAGAAAAGAAGAAAGGCACATGAGGAATAAAAGAAAAAAAAAAGAAAAAAGAAAAAAAGAGAAGGCAACAATGTGTAAAGTACTATCTTAAAGTACTTTACACATTGTCAAAAAGGATAAGAAAGGAAATAAAGAAAAAGACCAAAAAGTGAATTTTCAATGGAGAATCTTAAGGCACCCCTCCCAAGAAGAGATAAAAAGAGGAATGTGAATTGTGAGAAAGAAGAGGCACCGCATAAGAGAAAGAAGAGAAAAAAGAGAAAAAAGAGAAAAAGAGGAGAAAGGTGTGTGCTACTGCGGGAACCAAGGAGAGAGAAAAATTAAAGAAGAAAGAGAAAACCAAAGAAGAAAAAGGGAAATAGAGGCGCGAAAGCTTCCCTATACTTCATATCATTCTTGATTTTGGTTTGATTTATAAGAATTCTACAAAGAATTCTTAAAGAGAAGATAGTGTGGTGACAACTTTCTTGTTTTTTATTTAAGATGTTTTGCTTAATTTCTGCCATTACTTTGGTTTGTTATTCTATTATTGTTCTTCCTCATTATTTCTTTATGTTTTAGTTTACTTTTATTAGAGCTACGATGTAACCTAATTATGATAGTATGAATTTTATGATTATTATGTTTTGTAAGATATTTTATTTATGTGAAGTTTCATATTACTATATTTAATACTTTTAAGTAATTAGCTACCATTTAAATGATATGATTTACATATTTGAGACCGGCAGTAGATGATATGCAATTACTTGTAATATATAACCATAAATTAAATATGGATAGACATATACCATATTGTTTGTATGGCTTTTGGTGTAAACTGGGAATGTTCATAGATCTTAATGCATTTGGTTTGTTTTAATTCATATATAGAGATATAGTGAATTAATAAATTAAGTAGGTTTGCTATACCTAGACATAGGATAATAAATAAATTAGGAAGTTCTGCTATCACACATATATTATCCCTTTTGTAAGCATAAATAATCAATATTAATACCTAGTAGTTATAGTGAAATCATATACTCTAACATATTTCTTGTATTTAGTTTTCTTAAATTTAGTTAGTTAATCTATCATTAATCAGTTGGATTTGTTAGATAAATTTTAGGAGTTATTCACCGTTAGTAATTAGTTGGTCTAATAATCATTAATTTCTGTGAGATGATATCTTTCTTCTCATTATATTACTTGTTTAACATGTCCACTTGCATATAAAATTCACCGAACATGTATATGGCAATATAGTTTTGTAAATCAGTTACTAGTTAAAATACAAAACATATAGCATTTCAATAGTATTACCTTGAGCTTCTTGCTTCTCAATTAGAGGAGCTCCAAGTAAAGCATCGCCTTGGTCATGTAATTGACTACGATGACAAGAGCCAATAGGATCTTTAACTCTTTAACTTCCTATGTATATCATATCTGTATCGCAATGAAGTTGAGTCCCATGTATTCTATATCTGTACTGCAATGAAATTGAGTCCTGTGTATATGATATCTGGGGAGACTTTAGGTTAGACAAAGTATAGGTTAAGGAAAATAGTGCAATGTTAATAGTTAAAGGTAGGATAGTGCTCTACATGGTCAACAATTTGGCTAGTTGATTTATAAGGGTCACATTTTCTTTAAGTGTTTCTAAGCATTGTTTGTAAACTTATTTTGCTAAATAATGATTTGGTATAAATAAAAGTGTTAATCATAATGGACACAATTAAGTATGGTGTTACTTTGTTTGATGGAAAGAGTGATTTCATTTCATTGATGTTAACATATAAGATTTGCTAGTGCAACAAGGTCTTGATAAAACTTTGGAGGAGAAAAGGATAGAAGGTATGGATGATAAAGAGTGGAAACAAAACTAGAAGAAAGGCTTGAGTGCAATTAGAATGATGATCTCTCTAATACCAAGTACAAGGTGTTGAATGAAGAGATGCCTATAACTCTGTGGAAAAAGCTAGAGAGTATCTATGCATTGTGATCTCTAACAAACAAGCTATGTCTCAAGATTGCACATTATTCTTTGAGGATGGATGAAGGTATAAATCTTTATAATCATATGAATAATTTTGAAAAAGTAGGTGCAAAATTATCTCATTTGTTAAGTAATAAAGAATAAAGAAGGGAAGAAGAGAGGGCTCTACTTTTATTAACATTTTTGCCAAAATTGTATAAGTCATTTGTTTAGCTTATTGGTGGGCAAAATAACATTAATGATGGATGATGTGACCAATTTATTATGTGAAATTGAGAGATTAATGGGAGAAAAGAATGAAGGCTATGAAACATCAATATTGCTATAGAGAGTTCCTTTTGAGGGATGAATTTAAAGGATAGGAATGGTTTTAAAGGTATAAGTCAAGGTAGAGAAATCCTCATGAAGATAATGATGCTACTCTTGTAGAAAGAAGGGTCACATAAGAGGAAATTGTAGAAAAAATGTTAGAAGACCTTGTAAAGTTTAAGAAGATAAAAGATGAGGACTCAAACTTATAGATTTATATTACAAATGATTCAAAAATTCTTCCATTACTTCTAAAATATGAAAGGTGACATGTAAAAAGTGACATATGGTTGTTGGATTTCGCTACAGGTGCTCATATATCTAAGGAAGAAG
This sequence comes from Casuarina cunninghamiana, assembly GCA_028551485.1. Lineage (NCBI taxonomy): Eukaryota > Viridiplantae > Streptophyta > Magnoliopsida > Fagales > Casuarinaceae > Casuarina > Casuarina cunninghamiana. The sequence goes on along the minus strand of CM052370.1, from coordinate 19,219,198 downwards.
CTTATTTTAATATCTTGAAAAGGGAGGAGATCTTGGCAATATCACTATTGAAAACAAAGAGAAAATGTGGTTAAAGGCATTGATATTGTTATGTTCAAGCTTTATAATGGTGATGTCAAGAGTTTGCAAAATGCAAAGTATGTACCATCTTTTGGCTACAATGTTATAGTTTTGGGACAATAAGCTTCAAGGAGTGAAGGAAGGGGCTACATATATTGGATGTAGGAGTGAGCAATTTTGTAAATATTGTCTAGGTCATTGAGGAACTCGTCAATCTTGTTAGGTTCTTGGTAGTTGTGGAATAATGGAAAAGCCATCAAATCTAGGTGGCAAATGGTGACATAGGAGCCTAAGTGACTTTACAACCATTCTAGGTAGAAAATGAACTAGTTAGTGGTCTCATGAGCAAGGTCTCTTTTCATGCCAGTGATCTCCTTATTACCAATCCATTGAAACTTATCCTGTAAATATTCTCAAACTTCACAAGCACCATGGAAATAGGTGAATGCTTTGTAGATTTTGGGTGAAAGGGAAGTGAGCAATCAAGAAAAGGCCATACTATTGCAACACTGCCAATGGCAGAAGAGGTGTTTGGTTTGGGCATAGAAGCATTGATGATTTGAAAGATGTTCTTGCTAAAAATAGCCATTTTCATGTCCTTACTCCAATTAATGAAGTTTGTATTGCCAATAAGTGTCTTAGAAATAATCAAGAAACATGTTTGTTCATTGGGATGTAAGTAAAGTGGGCTTATTGGTTGGACAAGAGTGATAAGGGTGGTTGTGGGGGTGGCTATTCAATGAGTTGTTGTAGCTTCGATGACCAAAGTGGCTTCATAAGTGATGTTGGGAGCGATGTTCGTGTCACCATTCTCATTGTGGACCATTCAAATTTGAGATGTGAGACATGGTTACAGTTGTAAGTGGTTCACACTAAGTGTTTGATAAAAAATTTAAATGAAAAATAGACAAACTAAAGTAGTATTAAGAAATAGTAGTGGAAGAATGAGCTAGAAATTGAATTCCCTACTTAGATGCCATATTAAAGAACTGATTTGAGTGGAAGACGATGAAAATCTCTTGGATTAATAATGAATCACTTCTTTAAAAAGATGATGATTAAAAAAAAAAAAAAGAACAAAGATAACAACAACCCTATATAGGGTCTTGTTGCAAGAGAATACAAAAAAGTGGGCAATAATGGGCCCATATGAATAGGTGTAAGCTTGATTACAAACAATAAAAAAACATCATTCACAACACCAAGATTTTAATTTTACTCCCATTGCAAAGGTTGGATTTCGAAATTTGATTGGATATTGACTACATTTTTCAACATTATTTTGTTTCTCTAACATGTTTGGATATATATTACAAACAACTGATGCAATCATTGTTGGCATTAACATAAGTCTCATAGATTCATGTGAATTATAAAACAAATTGCCAGTCTCCAAACATGTAAAGCTAACATGTGATACATTTCTAAGGTGCAAATTGACTTTCTATATGCATCATATTATTCATTATAATGCCCTTTTATATATACATATGCACCCAATTCACGTTTACAGATATTAAACTTAGAACTAATAAGTTGCTGCTACCTTATTATTGAACTAGTAAGTGACTAACAATTATTAAAATTATTTCAAGTGTTTCTTTAAATAGCTTTCTTCAAATTGCAATGGATGTTTGAGATTATTTTGTATTACTATTTATCTTTATTATTGGTCATAATTATCATTCCAATAAGAGGATATTAAAAATGAAAAAATAATAAATGTTAATGTTCTAAAATCTCCTCAAGCTTATTCCATTCATGGAAAAACCAATCACTACAAAGGTTACGAACTTCAGATATCCATAGAGGGTTGACTGAAGACAACGAAAACAGACACTTAACATGCGATGGGCATGGGCAGTAGGATGCAGTGGCCCATCAAAGGCCTATCCACATACATGGGGGTTTTATCCTTTCCTTATTCCAAGGCCAAAAAAGCATGGGACAAAATGCAATATAAGGACTATGGGGAAAGGGGTGATAGAAAGTGATAAGGACTTGGGAAATTGGAGAATTTCTTGAATTTATAAAGTAGTTTAGATTTAACTTACCAAAGTGCGTAATGGTTTATCAACAATCGTGGTTTGCTACATTCTTAACTTGTTCCCTTATGATGATTATAAAAAATTTCATATGTTCATTCCCAATGGATAACCAAATATGGATATAAAAAATATAAAAGTTACAGATGATGAAGCTGATGCTTTTTTTACCCACAATATGCATGTTAAACCATTTTATCAACCTTGTTGCCCAAGACTCCTTCCACCAGCATTTCCACCATCGGAAAGCTACACCCACAAGCTTCAACTTCTTTCCACCTCATTTTCCCATGTTTGTTACCTCACATTTCTATTGTTTGTGTCCCTGCCATAAAAAAACTAAGCTCACACACTCTAACTATTGCCCCATCCACTAAATTCCTCCTCACATCCTGCAAGTATCTTTAGCAGTTCAAATTGTAGTAGTGGGCAGTGCTTTTTCAAATCCTCAAACCAGTGTTTGGTTTGGAGTGGCCAGCTTATAGAGTGAAAGGTGTTGATGTGTTTTTATGGGCTGACGAGGTAGAATGTGGTTTGTCTTACAATATAAGATTAATTATTTAAAAATTATAAAATCTGATAGTTGTATAAAGCTTTCTAAAGTTGAAATAAATATAATTTTTTAAACTCTCAATATTCTCCTCATTTGGTCATGTTCTTTATCATTTGTTCTATTTTTCAATAATAGAATTTGTTTAACACCTTCTGTCCGACTTTAATATGTCTTCATTTTCTTGTGCTAATTGATTCTATTGCTTTCCTTTTTTCTACCCCATATTATTTACCTGCTTTTTTACTTTTAGATCAAATTTGATTGACGATCATCACCATAAAAATAAACTAGTATAGCTTATCACAAGTACTATGTGAAATCTTTTTTCTTTTCACCTCTCTTTCATTATCACTGTCCTATAGGTACAATGCTTGATTAAATTGGGTTCTTTTCTTTGGTATTTGTGTGAGTAAATACCATTACATTCCTATTCCTTCTGGTATCTGAGTTGCATCCCAAGTTGACGGGTTGATTTGAGCTTATCCATGTGTTTATGCGTTCCTTCACATAGGAATTCATTTTCTGTGAGATCCTAACTTTCATGTTTTAATTGATTGTGGTATTATTATTGCCATTCATCTTAACCTTAATAATAAAGAACTTTGCCTTCTAAACTATTTAATCAAGTAATGTTCCCCTCCATCAATGTTTCTGCAGTAGCTATTTATAAACTTAACTTCAACATATATATTAAGTGATAAATAAATAAATAACAAAGATGAAGAAGAAAATAGAGGAAAAATTATCATTCCTTCGGTCATTCTCATTTTGTTGGTGAGACTAAGCAAGTGAAGGGTTCTTCCCATTTATTTCTTATTTTATACTTTCCTTTTTACCTCTTTTTTTAATGTGACCAGAAGATAGACATGTGGAATTTTGAAGTTAAGGTTAATAGAAATTGGAAAAAATCAATGGGTAGGAACACTGCCAGTGATCCAATAATTTAAAATTTTGATTGTTAAAATATAAAGCTTGAAAAATGTAACTAACCTCATAACTTAGGTGAGACAATGTAATTTTACCTCTCATAGATTTTAGTAGCATAGAATACTTACTTTAAAGTCTTCATTCTTTGAAATCTACTTAAATTATTATCAAAATTGATTTTCTTTGTTTATTTTTAGTTATAGAACCTTGCAAGTGTTTTCTCTTGGCGGTTGTGCAATGTGATATATACTTCTAATAAAGCCAACCTTGGGCTTTCTGTGTGAGCCCTGTTTCAATGATGCCCCCATACAATGAATAAGTGTTTCTCCATGCAGGACCCAACTTTTCTTTTTCACCTATAATTCAACTCAATATACTTTAGGGTGCACTCTTATATAATTAACCTTGTATGGATGCAAGACGTCGAAGAACTTCTCTAGTAGAGGGCCAAGCAGATACACTGAAAATATGTGCAGTAATAATTGAAAGAAAGGGATGGGGGTGGGGAAGGAAACAAAGAAAAAAAGAAAAAAAGAAATAATAGGGATAAAGGATATTACATGAGATCTACCCTTATCGTGGCACTTTGTATCATTATTTATTCCTCAAACAGCTTTAGTGGGGTTCTCCACCAAATTATTTGGGTTAGTTACTATTCGTTCAAAAACCAATTTTCTGTTTTAATAAACTTACAATGAAGATGATGATAGGATATATACCAAAGAAGCTGTTATGACTTCAATGCTTTGATTTTCCATTTTCCCTATTTTGATAGAAATGATTCTGTTGTCTTTGTACAGGGTGAAAGATTATGGGATCTATAGCGCATGGGTTAGGGTGGCCTCTGCATCTAGGTAAGAGATGCTTTTACCAATGATCCCATTCTTATTTATCATGCAACAATGATGACTAGAAATTAAGGCTGGTCCGTAATGCTCATAAATACATGAGCTACTGAATTTTTTTTTTCTTTTGGTGTTTTAATTACTTAATTTCAAAATTCTAGGTAGGAGTAATTGTAGGCAGTCAACGAACCATGGACTTGCCAGAAAGAATTCCATGAGACTCCAAAAAATGGAAAGAATTCCACACCCCAATCCACCTTTTGGTTCTTCTGTTTCTTTCATATGTCATATTTGCTTTCAGCAAATTTGGTCAAGTTTTCAATCCAAGAGAAGATGGAAGAAAACTGAGGGGTTGATGAGGCAAATTTTCTACTATTGACTGTTTATTGTACTACAGTAGAAGGTTGAGCCATTTGTAATAATAATTACATTAATAGGAACGATTGGCAACAAAAATGTTAATATCCATATTTTCATTCTGTTATTAACATGGCGGATAAAGATTCACCCGGGAATTTCATAGCTTTACCTACCTGAGTAACAACAGCTGTACGAAATGTTTTGATGTATTAGAAATCATAATATGAAGCGGAATGGTGGTTAAGATGCTTATTCTTCTCGTTGCATTCTTGTGTTTTCTAATGCAACATGAAAACCTTATGCAGTATTTCGGTGTTCTCGTCAGATCAAACAGCTTCATCTCCAAATGGTCAGTGGAAAGGATATATAAGTTAAACCCATTCAAGCAAAATACAAACAGATATATGATGTTGCGAAATGTTGTATGTGAGTTAGAGTCCTAACCATCAATTGTGAAAAGTAGTAATAATTTATGTCTAATATAACTTATGTTAATCTTGTAGTTGTTAATGTTCTTTGATTGGGTTTGTATATATAAACATTTTTGTTACGCTCAAAATGCTCATCAAATATCAAAATGAGCATATATTAAGAGGCGTTCTTTTGTGGTGTAATTATGTTAATAAGTACTTGAAATAAATGCTTAAGGAATGATGTGGACTCAACAAATATTTAACTCAATTAGGAGTAAGTACTATAAGAGAATTTTTGATTTTAGGTTTGACACCTAATGTGGTGAGTTTAGGCATATGAATTTTTTTTTTTTAAATGATGTGGAACACCTTTGATGTAATTATAATTAGTTATCATTTTTTTCTTAATATATTTTTGACTTACAATTACTTTGATCTTTAATCAATTAGGGTTGTCCCATTTTAGAATACTTTTCAAAATTAGCTTATACATCAAGTTTTATTATTCCTCTAATGTGAAAACAAGTTTTCAAAAGGGTGCTACTAGAAGTGGCAAGCCACTTTCGAACAACTTCTTGAGTTTTGAGTTTTGGCAGTAGAAATTTTGAGTTATGGCCATTTTTTGATCAAGCAATTTTTGTACATTTTCCATTAATTTCCTTATAGTTTTTATGTGAACCCTTAGTTTTTGTACCAACAAAAATTATCATATGCACATATTTATTTTTAAACATTGGATTTTTAGAGTTGAATTGATTTGTTACAAATTCTTAGACGTAGGGTGAATCACCTTTTAATCATTTTTATGATTCTAAACAATTTTGAAAGAACATGATTACCTCTCAAAGTTCTTTAATGAGTAGTTGACCACTCTAAAAAAAGCCTCAAGAAATGATAGCACTAATTAAATTATCATTAGTATAATGGGGTAATCCTAATGCAAATTTTCTTTTCTATCTTTAAAGTATTTTCAAAAACATTTGGTGTTTCAAATGCCAAGTATACCATCTAAAAGATAGTTAAACAGAAAGAGCTAGTGTCATAAGGGGAAACAACTAACTTTGTTACCTTTTACCTTTTTTATTTTATTAACCTTTTTAGATGATTTATGCATTTTTTATTAAAAGAGTAGTGAAAGATATATATATAAAAGTAAAAACTAACTAAAATTGAGAACCATTATCATTAAGATTTATATTTAGAGAGATGTTTCAAAGACTAAACATTATTGCTTAAATGTCTTTTAGTGTTACGCAAGAAATAAAGAGTACTAATTTGTTTAAATGTCTCAAATTTGAAAGAGTGCAAATTACTAACAAAGATGCAATGAATAGTTCCGAAGATAAAAAAAAAAAAAAAAAAAAACCTGAGACTATTTTACAAAAGATTATAATGCTTCAACTCGAAACAAACTATAATAAAAATATAAAATAAAAAAAATCTTGAACTTTTAAAAACAATTATATAAAGATCTTAATTCGTGCGTGTATTGCTGGAAAATAATTACAAAAGATTATAATGCTCCCACTGGTCCTCCTCAACTGGTATGCTCTTTCTATCTCTCTTCTTGCACGCACACGGAGTCTCTATAAACAAAGAATTTTATCTGATTTGAATCTAATTTTGTTTCCTTCTATTTTTTCTTCCTGACTTTTGTGTTTGAATTCTTCATCTATCAGGCTAGCCATCTAATCCGTCACTTGCAAATTCGTTGGGTGTAGTACAAAATGCTCTGCAATTTCAACCTCATTTTGGCATGAACAATGCGCAAGCTAGTTTTCTTCAGTAATTCTAACTCCCCGTTGAACCTCAATGTGCGGCCTCCCATAACTCAACGTGGTTTCATGAATGCACATAACTATATTCTTCCCCTTCATATTACTCAACTGGCTATGTCCCATTTGGGTTCTCAACTAGGTCAGTCCCATGTGGGGTTTGGTGCACAGAACAAGGTATGCAATATAAACCCGGTTGCGGGGTTTCTGGGTAACGGACAATTCTGCAATTTGGCCCAGAATGCCAATCAAAGTCATGCGTCTCAGCTTTCGCTTGTGCAAAATTTTCCTCAACAACTCAATCCCAATATGGTTCTGCCAAATGGGCAGTACGTTTTTCCTAATATGTTTCAAAGTATGAACCAGCTTCTGCCCTTGCAAATGCAAGCTCCTTCTCAGGCTGGACCTTATGGTATCCCTCCGTATGCATTGGGTGGTCTAAATCAGCCACCTAACGCTACAATTCCTCAAAATGCCAACTTCTTGGCAACTCAGCAGTTTGGTCTTGTGCATGCTAATAAGATTGGGCAGCAAGATAACCAGAATCAGCAACACTTGGCCCTAACAGCAACGGATGCAAATGGGTTACAAGCATCGCCTATTGCAACTCCTCAGTTACAAGGGAGCTCATCTGGGCACTTTACTCATTATCCAGTTCAGCCACAGCATTCCAGCAACTTGCAAACTTCTGTACGGGTAGTTTTGTGGTGCCCTCTCCACGGTAGTTGTTGGTTTTTTCTTTTTCTTTTTCTTTTTTTTGAAAAAAAACTTATCAGTCATATCTTTTGCTAAATAATGCATGTTTATGCGCTGTGGTCATTGTAACTAACAAAAGTTCTGTCAATTATTTCAGGGCAATCCTACTAACAATGGCGTGATTAACGTTGCAAGCTCCAACTGGAAAAATTCTTCCGGCAAAAACTTCACGAGGAATCCAAAGAGAGGGGCTCCAAAAGAGGGGCATGTTTTTTCTTTTCTTCACTATCTTTGTTTCCATCATTTTACTTTTGGAGATTGGGTTGCTGCTTACAGTTTAAGCTGGTATGTAGATCTCAGAAGTCTCAATTTCATCATTTGAAAAATGCTAGAGGGAAGTTTGGATATCCTAATGAACACAAGGGGAAAGGTTTGTGATTTAATATCTTGCTACTACTTTATGTTTATATTTCCTCCACAACTGCAACCCACCGCAACAACAACCACAATGCCCCCTTTCTCAACCGCAGGGCCCCAAACTCAATAAATACCAGAATAAAAAAATAAAAAATAAAAAGAGAAAGAAAGAAAAAATGTTCCTAATCTTCTTTTTGTCATCAGAGGTACAAGTTACAACTTGAACATCTCAAGTTGAAATGATTAAGACAGTACATAGAGTTCATAAGATTAGTTTTTTTTGGAAAACTATATGAAGCATTTAAAAGATTTGTTTTGACACCAAGCTATTGTTCAAAGGTGAGATCATTTTAAAAATTCAAGTTGATCACATAATGTTGTGGCTAGATCGTAATTTTATGTAGGATGTCAAGACAGGGGATGGCCTCCCCTTTCCCACGGAAAACCATTGCGTTATGTGGTTGGCTGCTTTGTGTAAAATTTAAAGTAGAATAATTTCTATTTAGTTGGAATAGAGCATTCTTTAAAGATAGAAGTACCATGGTTTGAAGGGATTTCACCATGATTCAAGTTTATTGTGAGAGGAAATCTATAAACATTTGCAGATAATAAGGTTTCTGTGATGGGTTACTGTTTTGCATTGGACAGCTTTTTACTATAGAGTTTTGTGGTTTTTTCGTGATAATAGATGGCGGGTTATGGTATTGGAGAAAACTAGGTGGTGGAAATTTAGTAGGAGTGACATACTCGTGTTTTTAAAGTTAAATCTAGGTAGTAAGTTGCATTCAAATATTGATAAAACTTAGGGTTAATGGTCTCAAATGGTGAAAGGAGTTTGTTATGGGGTTGGAGTAAAGAACAGTTTTGGCAATTCCTTACAAGGTATAAATCTGAGTTGATTTACATATGCAATGAAATTGTGCATATATGCTTCATATGGCAATTCTTGATAACAATGTGTTTCATATCAACAATTGCCATCGAATTTGTGTAAACCATCTTATTAAACTAGTTTAGCATAAAAAAAATTGATTTTAGGTTAAAGGAGTTATTACAAGTACCATGGATGTTATTAGCTACTTTGGAGTCTCTTGCATGTTTTTGCTCTCTGTTTCTTGTTATGCAAAAGACAAGATTGAAATTGCACATATGAGGAATTAGATTTAGCAATATGTATTTAGTAGTATGAATGAGGCATTTATAAGAGCTAAATCCCTAGCTTCCAATGTCATGGGTTGATTTTCCTATACTTACATGATGGAATTTGGTAGCTTTGTTTGTAAAGTAAATCTTATTATGAAATTTACCTACTATTTAGCTTTTTCTCTTTTTATTGAAACTTGATGATTAAAGTAAATATTGAGCCTTGTAATTTGTCTAACATCCATCCTTTGATGAGTCTAAATCACCAGTAGTAATATATAGGGTTGTAAAGTAGCTTGCCAAATTGAACTCCATTTGTGAAAATGTTTTAGATGAAATATTGTGGTTGTTCATTACCTTAATTCCTGATAATGATTTTCAGTTTACTTATTTACTTCCACTCGTAGCATTTGTGCAACTTAAGTTTCTAGAAAAGGCTATTAACTTGCTTTCGCTGAATGAATTGTGCGATAACCTATGCCTTCTGTTTTAATTACCTTTTACATCCTTTTATCTCTCTCACATAATGGTGGATTGTTGAACCGGGGTTTAGTAATGAAAGGATGAAAGATTTGATCATACTAATTGTACGATCCAAGCTAGGAGGCAGAAGAGGTAATTGTTACGTAATATGTTAGGCTTACCATTTTAAAAGTTATCTCTCATTGCTAATGGAGTTAGTGAGGGAACAAGATATTAACTAGTCCTCCTTTCTTCAATATCTAATTAAGTATTGTTTCCTCACTTGTTCAATATCTGATTAGTTATTTTCTCCTTTTGCATGGGAATGTCATTCATAATTTTTCAAACAAAATCTCTTTCTTTGACCTACATGAAGTAAGAAATCTGATAGTGGTGTGAAGACGTAGGAAGAACTTCCCAACAAATGCCAACATAATGAAGGTTTAATTTATTGCAGTGTATTATTGCCACCTTTTTTCCTTTTGGTATAGGTTTTTTTGATGACTGAATTTATCACCTGAAAAAGCAAGTTGGAGAATTGGTAGATTTTGAGGGTAATGCCAAACTACAGATTCTATCTTCTTCTTTTTTTTTTTTTCTTTTTTTGGGTATGTATGATAATTGCATGAACTTTGAACAATTCTTTTAGTCAATTTTGCCAACTAAGGCCAAATTCAATATTTAGAAAAAGAAAATTCAATGTGTTCTACGGACAAAATCTCATTTCTTTGTAATTCATTTGGTAAGTTAAAAGGAAAAGAGACATTTGGTGAGGAAGACATAAGTGAACACCTTGTTTGCTTAGATCGAAATGGAATTACATAACTAGGAATGATGGTGGTTGTTTACTCCTTGCTCCATTGAGTGAGATGTTAAAGAAGAAAAAAAGAAAAAAAAAAGAACGTAATGATAAAGAGTTTTATTTTTAGTACATTGACAAGGATGAGAAAGTTTTTTACCTTGTTTAGTTTGATCAAAATGAAATTTTGTGTTGGGTGGAAGGGAGTTGGGAATGACCTAGATCAAGACTCGAATAGCCAAATGGGTTGCACTTACGGTGTGGGTTGGGTGTAGATTGGTGCGGACCTGAGCACAGGCAGATGGATTACAAATTGGATCAAGTGCAATTGGATGCGGATCTGGGCCACTAACGGATCGTGCGAATCGGGCTAGAGCAGTAGGTTGAGTGCAATTTTGGTGTAGATTCGGTGTAGGCGAGGTGGATGGAGTTTGTTGGATCGGGTTAGGCTTATTTGGAAACAAGTTGGACCGGATGAGCTGTTGGACTGATTGTATAGGCCAAGTAAATGGGTCATGTTGTTGGGCTAGACTGGGTCCATGTAATACGAGATTGGGTTGAGTAATTGGGTTGACACATGCCTAAGTTTACTAAGGTTAGGCCACTGAGTCGAACCAAAATGTTAGGCCGGACTGGGTCCACGAAAGATGAGTCAGGCTGAGAGTGGACTAAGAAGCGGGCCAAGTTAACTGGGCCGGATTTGGCCCTGGGCCGTTGGAGTCATGTTGGATTGTGAGAATGGGTTGGTTTTTGACCTAAACCCATTTGAAGACAGGTTGATCACAAATCGACTGCCAAGAAGCATTTTCGCAAATCTACTATGACTTGGGCTGTTTTTGGAAACAAAAACACTGCTAGAGTGATCTAAGGTTGTTTTTTTTATCATAACCGTGTAGAAATCATGGCCGTTGGTGGCGGCGTGTGTTTGACATCATCGGGTTGGGTTATGAACGTCGCAGGTTGTGGCGGAAATCCAATGCTTCTTCTTGGGAATTCTTAGATGAGAAGCATATGAGTTTTAAGAGATAGTTCGGCCAAGTTCGAGGGAGAGAGGGAGCTCCTTAGATGGTTCCCTTGGGATGAAAATTTTGCCTGCCCTTTCATTCCATAGGTGCCTACCATTTAAACAATACTTTCACTGTTCTATAAAAGAGAACGACCGGAAAAACAAAGATAAAACACTACCACACAGGCCTTGCAGATCCTATCTTGACAATTTTAAAGTGGATGGAGTCAGACTATGCCTACTACCTACCCGTAAGTATTACCCTAAACAGCTAACCGACGAGTGAAAAAAATAACTGGCCGGCCGTTCCTTTGTTCTGATGTTAAACCAAAATACTACCACGTCCCTCTCTGCATATGCCTTCTTGAGCCAGCCTAATCGTATTAGTTATTGCATTAAGATATTTTTTTTGGGTTTATTTAGTAGCTGGAAAAGGAAAGAGGTATTAATTTCTGTCGACTATGAATGTGGCTGTTAGCTGCATCAACGGTTTTGTTTTGTTTTTATGGATAAAAGTAGCGAATACTTTTTTTGTTTCTGAAGTTAAATTAGTTCGAGGCCTTTTGATCCAAGACTCTCTTTCTTCTCTTCCAAACCAACTAGAACGTCTAATGACGCTTATTAAACCTCTATGCGCTTGCAAGTACCAAAAGTTAACAGTTACCTATTCTTGAAGAACACCACTCTATAGAGAGAGGACCCTTTGATGCTATTAATTTTGATATTGTTCCTCTTTTCTTTATTTATTTATTTGGGTCTTCGATCACCCATTTTATATTAATTTCCACATGCAAACTCCTTTAATCAATTACATTGAGAAGCCCCGTGCTAGCGTTGGTTTCCGAAGCACTGAACTATATCCGAGTGTTCTCTTCCATCATCATGCGAATGAATGATTCTCTCCTGCTAGCTTTTATTTGTTCACAGGGCCAATTCTCAGTTTCTTAAATAGGCGCCAAATGGTTATGTGTTAAATATCCAAATGCTCAAGCTTACCACAACCGCCTAGGTCTAACTGAATAAGGAATTTGTGCAAAATCACAATGACATCATGCCTTTCCGCTCCGAGCACTGGCTAGGACCCGATGACAAAACACCTTCCTCGAGATTATGTTTGTTGATTTGACCATCAAAATACTTCCGCGTTTTGACAGTCCATACAGCCACTTTCTCTGGACGTGCAAATGAATAGCATTCTTATCCTAATCTTAGTGTTCAGGTGACACCCCTCCTATGTATAATGGACTAGGTTTTAGTAACAATTACTACACATTCATGCACTTGCAGTAGAACATCGTCTAGATTTAGAAGTTGAGGGACAACAAGAAAAGAGTACATTAGTATTGCTCTCAACTTAACATCCCACATCTTTAGTTTTCTCAATGGTGCTAAGATGACTACCGTATCTGAAAGGGACAAACTAAATTTGAACCCACGTCCCAATCATAAATAAGATCCTACTAGAAATTATACATACAACAAGCATAGCCCGAAGGAATCATGTGAATGGTGTGGCTGGGTTGGGGTTTAAAGCCAGGGTATCCTCGTCTGTACATGTGTGAAGCTCTGTTGTTATAATTTTAGCTCAAGAAATACAACCATACAATAGTCAGCATACCACAAACACCATTAGACCTAGCCGCTAGGATGTACACTAGACCACCTTTGGATAAGTCGCAGCATAAATTGAACCATTTACGTTAGGTTTTAGGTGGGACAGAAGATGCTGTACATCTGGACGTAAACTTTCAGATGCTCTCCCGCAGAAAGCCAATACATCTGGACGAGGCTTGCTATTGGTCTGAACAGGCCCTCCCTGCCCTTCATAATGGATAACATGATGGCTGGGAAATACATTGGTTATACAATATGTAAGTACTCTGAGGGCAATAGAAGCAACGAAATATCAAAATTGCTCTGCAGGTAATCTTTGATGCAAAAAAGCTAAAACTCACAGGAAGTCAACGAGATCCGCTATCTCTGATTCTTCAATGGGATTTGATGGCTGTGAATTCCTCCCAAAGACATCAACCATCATGCCTAAGAGTAATGAGAGAGTCTGAAAGATACATTTCATAAGACTTAAACACGGATATTAAGATCTCTCCAATTTATTCAAATACACATCCATTGATTATAATAGGTCATCTACCAAGTCCACACAAAGCAACACAAGATTTCAGTACTGATACAAAATATGTGGTTGAACAAAGGTGAATTTACTGCTTGGAAATCCTCGTAAGAATTTGAAATACTCGATTGATAAAAAATATGAGACTCTAAACAAATCTGGATACTAAATGTTATGAAATCTTCAACCAATGTGTTATTACAATCTTAACTAATAAAATTACAAAGAAATCATAACAGAGCAAAGAATTGGACTAAGGTGCAATGTTGTACTTCGTCTATTTTGATTAATGATGTATTTTGAAAAACCAGCAATTACATATGGGTAGATTCTCATTCTATATTTTCTCATGTAGTGATTCCATGACCTCATACCAGACTAGTAGTTCTGCATTGAGTTTTTCAATGAGTTGCTGGAACACCTTCCGTTACAGTTTCATCTTAATTCTTTCAATTCTTCTGTTTATTGTAAGATGGGGAAGTGTCACTGGAAATATTAACTTTTACACGGAAGGCCTTGGTTCAATTGATTAGGCTTATAGGATAACTGGTTATCCAACATGGCATAATATAAAGGGCAACGTAGTACTTCAACTTCTAAACTAATGATGTACCCAAAGGAGTTGGCCTCTTTGAGTGGCAGCTTCTTTGTGTCTAAACTATTTTTCGGGTCACAAATCCATAATAGTCTCACACTCACAGGCTACTAATCCTTCCATTTATTAACTAGCTTTGGTCCAATCATCTCTAAGGAAGAGGGAGGCAAACAGTATGGACCAGATGAATTTAATATCTTAATTAATTTGGCAGAGAAGGTTTTCCATGAGATTTGTAGAAAAAATAATGAAATTTTAACAAAGACGGCCAGTAAACCATCCATGTTCTGCAATGCAAACAAGCAATGAAGAAAAGATATTAAGTGTTTGATTCACAATTACAGAAATCAATGTGTTCATGAGAACTTTGGAATAATATTATATCATGAGAAAGCCCTGTTATATAATTTGGTCATGTGAGAGGAAAATAGTGACTCCATTGCTAAGGATAGTGTTTATGAAACTACAGGAAAGGACACTGAAAAACGAAGGTACTCCGGAATTCAATACAAGGCATGATGGCCAAATATAGCAGCCAAGATGATATTAGTATGACTGGCATGCTGGACTGCCAAAGCATGTCATGAGACAAATATATGAAACAACGCCCTTCAGCATTTGCATATGTAAGTTGCTAAACTAAGAAAAACTCACTTACTGTCTTGGCTTTCTTCTCATTTTAGTGACAACTACTAATCTCGATTCTTAACTAGGTAACACAAGGTAATAACAGAGGCTGATGCATTGAAATAAGAGGTTTTTCATATATTATTTTCTGGTTGCAATACGGTCCTCAAGCAGTGTTACACCCATTGAACGTCAAATTGATGTCAAACGTGGTCATTCATAATCAAACTGGAAATAAGTGGGCGGTGAGAATGAACTTTCCTAATAAGAGCAGAATCTATTTTGGAAAAGGGTGGTATGCTTTCATCAACAAGAGCAATGTAAAAGTGGGAGATCAATGTGTGTTTGAGCTTGTCCTTAGAAGAGAAAATATATGTGATGAAGTGCATGTACAAATTCTCTGCAGGAATGCAAGAGTAAAGAACCCTTCTCAACATCGGCAATAAAAAAATTGTTGAAGGTATTTAGTTTTTTTTTTATGGAAAACTCTATTTGGTTGTTTGTTATTTTGTGAAGTAAACACAGTATCTCATGACTTCAAGTCAGGGCTGTAAGGAGCTCACTCTTATGCAATCTACATATATCTTTTGTAATTGATGCTTTGTCCTTTTTGTAGCAAACTATTTGTTGTACTTAAGGATGTGTAGTTTTCAAGTTGTTTGTAAAAGTAGGTGTTAACAGTGGGGTGCATGTCATTTGCTTTCTCTAGTTTATATGTGGTAGGAAAACTTAAAGGTGACGTTTGATATGTTGAATCAGTTTGTAAGCTTTGTATCAATCTATGAAGCTAAGGATCATTAAGTTCAATCGTCTTCTTCATTTGCTGCCTTTTCTATCCCTATTTTACGCCTCCTCTATATTATAATGGGGCTTTTAGTTCATTAAAACTTAACGAGTACAACCTGCAACCGGAGGGGAAAAAGAAAAATCCTCGAGACTTTTTTGTTATTTCCTTATATCGGAGACAAAACTCTAGCCTGTACAATTGTTGTTTTGATGTGCTTGTAATGGTAATATCAGTATTAGCAGGTGCAAGAACAAACGTCTCCTTCAGTAACTCTATCACCCTCCTGCCTGCATGACTCCTTCCCCTCCCATAATAACGAAAATGGAAGGGCCTGGGACCGCTGGAAAAGCTGTTGGTGTCCCCCTGGGGAAGAATGCTACGAGTCAATCTCAAATTCGTCCAAAGGTGACGGGTACCTTCTTACATATTCATTCACTGGAACTCCTTGAAGGATTTCTGGTAAGCCCTGCACCAAAAAAGATGTCGTTTTTTATTCAAGAATTGGTCCTACCATTTAGTCATGTAAGTTTTTTTGGTTAGGTCTAGTGTCACTTCTGGTGAGCTGGAAAAAATTACAGTAACGTAATGTCTTTCCTTGTGGGTAACAACAGTGAAGGTGTAATTCATGCGACATCAACTTCACTCTTTTTAAAAGTGGGACCAACATATACGTCCAAATAAATAAGTGAGTGCATGTGAGGATGCTGCAGGTCTATCAAAACATTGGTTGGTTCGATGCCGTGCGAGGAACAAGATTCTTGATGGCTGGACTGAAATGAGTCCAAAAGCAGGGACCTCAAAATGCTTGTGGATAAATTGCATTATGAACTCCATATACAAGTTGGCCAAAGGAAATATCTGGTACCAATAGATCGAACACAACATCCAATCCAAACTTGATCGCACTTGCAAGAGATTATTATCTGCTTGTATGTGAGCATAGAACAAAGAGTTTCGGCAACTTTGGCCTTGGGAGTGAGGCCAGCCCGCACAACATTGTCTGAAGGTGTCATGCATTCGCCAAGTATAAACGCATGGCGTTCATTTGCACCAAGATATAATGCTTCACCAGGACTAAGCTTCAAATGATTAAAGAAGAAGGCCGATATGCCACCATTGTCACTAGGATATTGCTTTTCCAACCGCAACACCAGCGGTTCTTCTCCGTTGACTGCCTCACCAGATGCAAACGAAAATACAAAGGTTTGCAACTCGTCGACAAGAACATGAGAGGGGGTTGGGTAAATGCATAAGTTTCACGCTACCATAAAATACAGCTGGTTTACAATACTAATTATTAAATTTTTGTAGAAACCGTAATTTGGTTCATGTCCTCTGAATGCCTTTCTCCCTTACAAATACCAAATTGATCAGAGACCATAGGCAATCAGATCTAGTGCGCCAAAAATTGAAGTTTCTTCATATAAGTTGGTGAAGTTTGAAGATTCACAAGTCACTAACAATAGATCAATTTAAGAATTGGCTTTTTGGTACAAATGAGTTAGGTCCGTAGAGTATAG